>CAUYLG010058836.1:0-143548 GCA_963573385.1 Cacajao melanocephalus
AAAAAAAAAAAAAAAAAAAAGCCTCCTGCTGAGCAGTCTAGGGAAAATAAATAATAAAAATTTTTTAAAAAGCAAATAAAATGTCATCTAAATCTAACCCAAATCAGGAGGCACTGTTCTTCTCTAACCATTTGGTTTCACTGATTAAACCAATGACATTTAGTGCCTGAGTCACTGCCACCTGAGGTTTAGATTTAAAAAGAAAGACTTGGCCAGGTGCGGTGGCTCGTGCCTGTAATCCCAGGACTTTGGGAGGCCAAGTGGGCAGATCATGAAGTCAGGAGTTCAAGACCAGCCTGGCCAATATTATGAAACCCTGTCTAAACCCTACTAAAAATACAAAAATTAGCCGGGCGTGGTGGTGGATGCCTGTAATCCCTACTACTTGGGACGCTGAGGCAGGAGAATTGCTTGAACCTGGGAGGTGGAGGTTGTGGTGAGCCAAGATGGCGCCACTGCACTCCAGCCTGGTGACAGAGAGACTGTCTAAAAAAAATAAAAAGACCTATCTTTCAGAGAGGGAAGGAATCCAACCCAGTATCGACACCTGTCTCCTATTCCCTCCTTACACAAGTCCTCTATCTGAAACCCCAGGAGTGAGTAAAATCCGTGTATAAACTGACATCAGACTTGGGAAGTAGCTATTTCAATGTCTGAGGCAAACAGGTAACTTTGTATGGTCATGGGTTTTCTTCTCTCCTACGTTCAAAGAATATGATGAAGACTAATTTCACAGAACAATTCAGCAGTCCCTTCCTACTTCTGTATGTTTTATAGTGTATAAGGGAAAACTGCACTGGCTGATTTCAGCCTGAATAGTTGCTTTAATAGAACAGCATTTCCCTCTCTCATATGTAAAGACAGATTCAAGGATAACATTTGTTGTTAGCCATGACTCATCTACAAGTAGAAATATGGAAAGACTGTAAGTCTATAATTAAAGTATAGGAATTTCAATGCCCTCTGGAGTTAAAAACAAAACAAAACACAACAAAAACTAACAAAAAAAGCAAGCCTGCTCCTTCCAGTAAACATTTCAACTATTTTCCAGCCAAATGGAAAAGTTTGGGTAATACAAGGCAAACAAATGGAAAAGTTCTGGTAATACAAGGTAAACAAAGCAGCACTGTAGCTGGGGCATATTTTTAGAACTTTGTTTTTATTAGGTTAACATATAGTATATGAAGAAGAAAATTTCATGGTGTATGCTGTAGCTGCATTAAAGTTATGAAACTGGAGTCATGCATTACATAATGACATTTTGGTCAATGATGGACCACATATACAACAGTGGTCCCATAAGATAATAATATCATAGTTTTACTGTATTTTAAAAATGTTTAGATATACAAATATCTACATTATATTATAAACTGCCTACAGTATTAGATACAGTAATGCACTATACAGGTTTGTAGCCTAGCAGCAATAAGCCTAGATGTGCAGTACCACCTAAATTTGTGTAAGTACACTCTGTGATGTTCCCACAATGATTAAATCACCTAATGACAAATTTCTCAGAATGTATCCCTGTCATTAAGCAACACATGACTGTAGAATTTTATCAACTAAAATAAATGTGAATACTCCATAAACTATATGCAACTTTAGTGTTTTGTTTTTGTTTTTGTTTTGAGATGGAGTCTTGCTCTGTCACCCAGTCTGGAACAGATCATGCAGTGGTGCGATCTTAGCTCACTGCAACCTCTACCTGCCGGGTTCAAGTGATTTTATTTGCCTTAGCCTCCCTAGTAGCTGGGATTACAGATGCATGGCACCACACCCAGGTAATTTTTGTATTTTTAGTACAGACGGGGTTTTGCCATGTTGGCCAGGCTGGTCTCGAACTCCTGACCTCAGGTGATCCATCCGCCTTGGCCTCCCAAAGTGCTGGGATTACAGGAGTGAATCACCATGCCTGGCCTATATGCAACTTTAAAATAAATGATAAGTCTCTGTCCACTAAAACCAAGCACTCTAAATGCAAACAACACAAACAAAACAGGCATTTACATATTTTCAATACAGAGAGGGAAATCTGCTGACGTATACTGTCAACATGAAGCTGGCTTCTAGTACTTAAATCAATGGCATTTCTCTAAGATCACATCTGCCGGGTGTGGTGGCTCATTCCTGTACTCCCAGTGACTCAGGAGACTGAAGCTAGAGGATCAACTGAGGCCAGGGGTTTGAGACCAGCCCAGGCAACATAGCGAGACCCTGTCTCTGAAAAAAAGAAACTTCTGGCTGGGTGCATGGTGGTTCATGCCTGTAATTCCAGCACTTTGGGAGGCCAGGATGGGTGGATCCCTTGAGGCCCGGAGTTCGAGATCAGCCTAGCCAACATGGCAAAACCCTGTCTCTACTAAAAATACAAAAATTAGCTGAGTGTAGTAGTGGCATATGCCTGTAGTCCCAGCTACTTGGGAGGCTGAGGCAGGAGAACCACTTCAATCCGGGAGGCAGAGGTTGCAGTAAGCCAAGATGGGACCACTGCAATCCAGTCTGGGTGACAGAGCAAGACTCTGTCTCAAAGAAACAAAAAACAAAAGAAAGAAAAAAAAAAACTGTAGTCCCAGCTACTCAGGAGGCTGAGGCAAGAAGATTACTTGAGCCCAGAAGTTGGAGGTTGCAGTGGGCCTTGACTGGACCACTGTACTCCAACCTGTCCAACAGAGAGAGGCTTCAACTTAAAAAAAAAAATCACATACTCTGTAGGGGAAAAAAGAGGCAAGTAGTCCTTTAAGGATCACCCAGAAATTCCTTGAAGGAACAATAATTTCTTGAGGCTTCAACAAAAATAAATGATTCGTTCATTGCAAGGGTACTGAGTGCTTATCATGTACCATTGACCACACTTAGTATGGCTATGGGGCCTGCCCTCACAAAATTTAGTTGGGGACGTTGTACAATCATAGCTATGATACTTTTTAATGTACCAATTCTCAACCAGAGGCAATTCTGTCCTCCAGGAGACATATGGTAATGTCTGAAGACATTTTTGGTTGTCACAACTGAGGAAGTGTAATTGGCATCTACTGGGTAGAGACAGATGCTGCTTAACATCCTACAATGCACAGGATAACTCCACAATAAAGAATTATATGGCCCAAAATGTCAACTGTGCCAATGTTGAGAAACCCTGTTCTAATTTAATAAAGAGCACAGGGAAGTGCAAAAGATTCAAGTAAAATGCTAGCCGAGGACTTTCTAAATTAGAAAGTCACCTGTACCATATAATAAAAATTAAGATAAGGGTCTAACTGTGGAGAATTCTGTAAGATGGACAAGAGTTTACAATCGATTATTTGTGAATATGAAGTCAGTGAAGAGAAACATGATGAAAATGCTTATTAGAGAACTTTTTTTTCTTCTTCTTTTTTGTACCAGCTGAGATGTGTTTTGTATTCACACTTATTAGAGAACTTTTAAAAAATTAGTCTGGTTGTCATAGAGAAACTGAAGTATAGGTCATGAAAGCCAGGTTAGCACAAATAAAGAAACTGGTGGTAACATTTCAAAGCAATAATCACTAGGATTGGGTAAGATACCGCTCTAGAACTCTCAGATTTCAAATCTCAGCATTAAATTTCAAACCAGAGGTTCAACTTCCAGTGACACTTTGCATTTGCTTAAGCAAAAAAAAAAAAAAAAAATCTTTGAGTTACAATGCTTCACAAAAAACTGAAAGTCACCTTTTTTCCTTTTTTTATAGAGACGGGGGTCTCACTATGTTGACCAGGCTAGTCTCCAGTTCAGCCTCAAGAAAGTCACTTTTTAAAGGCTAAAAAATAACTGCAACCAGGAAAAAGGGTGAGAATAAAAGATCAATCCTCAGGTTGGAAACAAAAACATTTTACAGACTCAGTAGCTTAACCTCCCAAAGCAAAAATATACTCACTGAATCTTAATATCACCACTTTTGGTTTGCACATTAGGCTGTATTCTACAAAGCACCTTCACTGCTACCATTTTATTTAAACTTCTCTAAGATATCAATTATGCCCACCCAATTGAGGAAGTATTTCTGGAGAAAGCGAGAAACAACTTCTTTTTCTTTCTTTTTTTTTTTGGAGACAGAGTCTTACTGTCACCCAGGCTGGAGTGCAGTGGTACAATCTCAGCTCACTGCAACCTCTGCTTCCTGGGTTCAAGTGATTCTCCTGCCTCAGCCTCCCGAGTAGCTGGGACTACAGGCATGCATCACCATGCCCAGCTAATTTTTGTATTTTTAGTAGAGACGGTGTTTCGCCATGTTGGCCAGACTGGTCTTGAACTCCTGATCTCAGGTGATCTGCCCACCTCAGCCTCCCAAAGTACCAGGATTACAGGCGTGAGCCACCCAGCTCAGCCCAGAAATTTATGCTGGACCCAGGAAAATCTATTAGCAAACTGCCAACCACAAAATCAACTTCAAACAAATTCAACAAGGCATTAAAAGCCCTTCACAACCGGGCACGGTGGCTCAAGCCTGTAATCCCAGCACTTTGGGAGGCCAAGGCAGGCAGATCACCTGAGGTCGGAAGTTCGAGACTAGCCTGACCAACATGCAGAAACCCCGTTTCTACTAAAAATACAAAAAAAAAAAAAAAAAAAAATAGCAAGGCGTGGCGGCACATGCTTGTAATCCCAGATACTCGGGAGGCTGAAGCAGGAGAATCACTCGAACCTGGGAGGTGGAGGTTGCGGTGAGCATTGCACTCCAGCCTCGGCAACAAGAGTGAAACTCTGTTTTTAAAAAAAAAAAAAAAAAGCCCTTCACAACCTGGCAGACATCTATCTTTTTTTGCAGTCTGGTGTTCTGCAAAACTCCAGGCCCCAGTATGGCACTGAACAATTTAGGCCCTCTCCTGCCTCCATATCTTTACTCTCGCTGCTTCCTTTAGCTGACCCACCTTATCAGACATCTTTGCCAGGATGTGCTACAAACACCTCAAACTAAAAACATTCAAAATACATTTTTACTCCCACGTCACCTCCCTAATTTACCTCCTCCCTAATTTACCTCTCATACTCTTTATCTCAATGGTATTACCCAGTTCCCTAAGCCAGAAAGCCAGGCAATCAGGCTACTCTTACTTCTTAATTCCCATAATCAGCCTCCAATTCTATGGATTCCATCTTTTTTTTTAAATCTTTCTCAACCCTGTGATGTATCCTCTTAATATTGTTCAAATCTGATCCTTCCTCACCATTCCCATTTCCACTGTCTTAGTTCAGGCCATGCCTACAGAAAGAGCATCCAAACACCAGTTTACTTCCCCACAGGGACTGGTCCATTCCCACTTGAAAGACTGAACTTTCTAAAATATAAATCTGATGACATCATTTTCCTGCATAAAACCCTTCGAAGCATCTCTATGGCTTTCAGGGTAAAAATCCAAATTTCTTAGCATGGCTTACAATGTCCTCCACTTATGACTGACCTGACTACATCTCACTTCCTCCACTTCCTCAACCATTACTAGAATTCCAGTTACACTGAACCAGTCATGGTCTTTCACCTGTCCAGTTCTCCAGGTCCTTGCACCTGTAGTACTCTCTGCCTGGAAATCCCTCTTCCAGGTTCTCTACATTGCTAAATAAATATTTCAAGAGTTAACCTCCCATTTCCTCCTGGAAGCCTGGACACCTGGCTCAAGTATTTCTCCTCTATGCTCTTGTAGCCCTGTGCTATGCACTATGACACTATAAGCCATCCCTCAGTTACTTGTCTATTTCCTCTCCCATTGTAAACTCCATAAGAACAACTGTATTCTCTGCCACGAAGGCTATCTCATTAAAATATGCCTCATACATATTAAGGTCTTAATAAATGTCTGGTAAAAGCTAAATTTTCACTTGAAGAGAGATCCCCACAAAGAGCTTCAACTGACACAGTTCTGACGCTAACCTGTCTCAAATGTCCTCATTCCCCTCTTTAAACGCATTCCTATTCATCCTTCAAAATTCATCTTAAAAACTTTGCTTCTTCAGAAGGGCTTTTCCTGTACCCCGTTACATAATTTCAAAGCACCCTGCTCTTCCCTTTTATAATTACCTCTTAAACATCCCTGCAAATACTACTAGCTCCACGTGAGCAGGGTCTATGTTGTTTTGTTTTAAAACTGCATTCCTCGCATCTGGTAAAATCCTGGCACAGAATAAACACAATTTGTTACGGTGAATTTAATCCTGTGGGGTCAGCAGAGATCTCCACTGAAAAGATGAACAAAAGGAGGCTCAATGAAGTTAAATAAAGCACCTATGGTCACAGACACTTAGCAGTGAGGCCAGACCAAACCTGAGCCGTCTGATGTCAGATCCAGAAGTACACGCCTTCAATAAAGTTAACCCGGCTTTTCAAAATAAGAGCAGCAGCTGAGGAGGAAAAGGAGGCTATCTGCCTGTAAATACAAGGACTTGCCCGCCTCTCTTTTAAAAACTCCCTAGGCATTCCAAACGGCTCAGTTTGGGAAGGGGGGAAAAAAAGGTTTCACGCAGTCGGTGGCCTTTAACCTGCAGCAGCCTGCGGGGCAACACCGACCGGAAGACGATCCCAAGTTAGAGAGGTTCCGAGGAACAGGGGAACTGCTGGTCATCTAAGGAACCAAGATCATAATTCCGATTCTTTTCCTCACTCGCTATATATCTCAGACTAGCCTCTTCTCTGGGGATCAATTTACCCATCAGTGCAATGGGAGCGTCATCAGGGAACAGAGAAGACTCTCCGATCTCGGAGGTTCCTTCCAGTCAGAGCACCTCAGAATCAGGCCTCCGCTGAAGCTGATGGGCAGCGCTGCGAAATCGAGCTGAGGGCCCCCCCGCCTCCCCGGGCAACCGGACTCAGCAGCTCACCCCGGCCCCACCAGCTCACCCCGGCCCCACCTCAAGAGACCCCGCCCAGGAGTCCGGGTCGGCCTGAGGGCCTCAGCCCCGGCCACCTCCGCAGAGCTCACGACACGCTCGTAGGCCAGGACGGCCATTAACAACACCAGGGGCCGATGGGCCCCGGAGGGGACCCTAGTCCCTACCCAGCCGCACACCCTCACCTCAGAGTTCTGCCTCACCTCCGGACTGCGATCAGCCGCTCTCCACTTCCGGCAAGAACCGCCCAGCAATCTCCGCGCGACCCACTTCCGGGCCCTCACTGGGCGCGGCACCCCCACCGGAAATGAGCCGCCGGCCGAAGCGCTAGGCTAGCCAGCGAATGGGCAGGAAGTCTCATTGCCCCCTCCACCGCTCGTGACTCCGCCCCTCTTCGCCACGCCCGAGAGAGCGCGGCCAGGCTCGCCCAGAGGGCACTTGGGAAAGAGCCCCGCCCTCAAGGCGGGAGCCACGCGGGGAGGGCGGGCTCACAAGCGAGGCCACGCCCTCGGCCCGCGGTACCTAGCCGGAATCGCCCCCAGAGGCCCGGGCCGGGAAGGGCAAAAGTCCCTGGCTAAGCTCCCTTCCAGAAAGGACATCAGAGTGGCCAGTTCCTCTGTCAGTTTGGTCTCAGTGGCAGAGGCCGGTTTCTTTCCGCTGCAGTCCGCAAAGGGTCTTGGAAGGACTGGG
This sequence comes from Cacajao melanocephalus, assembly GCA_963573385.1. Lineage (NCBI taxonomy): Eukaryota > Metazoa > Chordata > Mammalia > Primates > Pitheciidae > Cacajao > Cacajao melanocephalus. The sequence continues at coordinate 7,537 of CAUYLG010058836.1, forward strand.
GGCTAGGATTCTCTGAGGGCGGGAATCCAGGCGGCCGTCAGCTCTCGGTGGGGATCGAGGCCAAGCTCCTCCCGTCTCTGGGCGTGCATACCTCGGTTTCCCCATTTGTGACGTGGGAAGGCAATTAGTCTGGACATTGTTGTGGGAGGACTTGCGGAGACTGAGCGCGGGGCGTGGGGCGTAGGGGTCAGTAAGGGCGCGGTGGGCCAGCCCCAGCCCGGCTGGCAGTCCCGGGGCCGGGAAGGTAGGGAACCCTCCGCTCTCGCCCTGCTTCCTGTTTGCTCGGTGTGTTTTGTGACCATAGATGGTCAGGTCTGGGGCCGTGAGGAAGCCTCCGCCCTGTGGTTTGGAGCCCTTCCTCCTGGCGCGCGGGGTGTGGTCCCCTAGAATAAGATGAGCAAAATTAGAGCAGATCCTGCACCCACTCCACTGAAATCCGGTTTCTGAGAGCCTCGCCCGGTGCTGGACTGGCGCAGGCGGCTGCCACTCGGTCCGAAGGAGGTCCCGCCGCGCGCAGAGGAGGCTTCGCTTCCTTGCTCCTTGGGCCTGGAGATCCGATCTTTGTTCCCTCAAGACTCAAATGCTTTCCAACCGGTCATTAGCCTTCCACAAAGATTTATTTCTAGAAAAAATTGGCAAGTGCCACAGTTCCCGCCCCTTCAGCTGAACGACTGTGACAGCTCCGTGTTTCAAGTTGAATGAAGGCGTTATATGCCAGAGTCATTCAACAAATAAAATTCTTATAATAACAGCTGCCATTTACTGCACGCTGACTACTTGCCAGGCCCATGCTGAGTGCTTCAAGCGTATTTTCATTTACTCCTAATAGCAACTCTCGGTGGTAGGTACCATTATGTCCTCTGGTTCTCAAATGAGGAAGCTGAATAACTTGCCAAGATCAGAAAGTAACTGTTGAAACTTTGAAGGAAACACATCTGACTCTAATCCCATGAGCTTAATTAGCCCCTGTGTTAGACCATACTGGAGTCATTTGAGTCAGTGAATGTCTCTGGATCTGGAGAGACACACTGGGTTCCAGTGCTGGCATAGGCCCTCTAGCAGGGGTCAGTCTTGGTCAGGTTACTTTGGACGGGTTACTGGGCCTCTTCCTAACTGTATGACTCCCAGCATGTTTAAAAGAATATGACAACATAAAAAATACATGGTATAAAAGTCAGTATGTTTTAAATATTGACATTTAAAAACACTGTCTCTCTCACACACAAACTCTAGCTTTATTAGGACATAATCTTTGACTCTACATTAGTTCTTCTAAATCTCTTTCTGGATTAGGGACAGAAGGAACATAGACTATACATGCATTCTAGAGGAAGAGGAGAGAGAAGAGGAAGCAGGAAGGAGAAGGAAGAAAGTTTCCTCATCTAGCATATGGGGATTATTCATGGGGCCGTAATGAGAAATAGAAGCAGTAGTGTATATGAAACCGCTTTGTAAAATGCTTCACTGTAAGCCGGGTGTAGTGGCTCACGTCTGTAATCCCAACACTTTGGGAGGCTGAGGCAGGTGGATCACCTGAGGTCAGGAGTTCAAGACCAGCCTGGTCAAAATAGTGAAACCCCATCTCTACTAAAAAAACAAAAAATTAGCTGGGTGTGGTGGTGGTCACCTGTAATCCCAGGTACTCAGGAGGCTGAGGCAGGAGAACAGCTTGAACCCGAGAGACGGAGGTTGCAGTGAGCCGAGATTGCTCACCTCTGAAAGGCCTCACCTCTTAATACTATTGCATTGAGGATTAAGTTTCAACATGAACTTTGGAAAGGACACAAACATTCAAACCACAGATGTGGTATAGGTGAGAAGGCCATGAGGGCACCTCTCTCATGGATGAGATTAGTGCCTACTAAAAGAGCTGAGGGAACTAGCTAGGCCTTTCTGATTTTCTGCTTTCTATGCAGCTACAAGGTACCCTCTTGGAAACAGATAAAAAGCACTCGCCAGACACTGAAACTGTTGGCACCTTGATCTTGAACTTCCAGCCTCCAGAACTATAAGAAATAAATGTGTGGCTGGGCGTGGTGGCTCACACCTGTAATCCCAGCACTTTGGGAGGCCGAGGTGGGCAGATCACCTGAGGTCAGGAGTTTGAGACCAGCCTGGCCAACATGGCAAAACCTCATCTCTACTGAAAATACAAAAATTTACCGGGCATGGTGGTGGGTACCTGTAATCCCAGCTACTTGGGAGGCTGATGCAGGACAATTGCTTGAACCTAGGAGGCAGAGGTTGCAGCAAGCCAAGATTGCGCCACTGCACTCCAGCCTGGGTGACAGAGCAAGACTCTGTGAAAGAGAGAGAGAGAGAGAGAGAGAGAGAGAAAGGAAGGGAAGGAGGGAGGGAGGGAAAGAAAAAGAGAGAAAGAAGGAAGGAAAGGAAAGAAAAAAGAGAGAAAGAGAAAGAAGGAAGGAAGGGAAGGAAGGAAAGAAAGAAAGAGAGAGGAAAGGAATTTGTATTGTTTATAAATTACCCAGTCTAGAAAAGAAAGAAATTTATATTATTTATTAATTACCCAGTCTAGAAAGGAAAGAAATTTATATTATTTATAAATTACCTAGTCTAGGTATTTTGCTATAGCAGCAAGAATGAACTAAGACACGTGTATACACTCTAATTCAATCCTGCTTTTCCTTCATGGTAGGTATTACAATCTCATTAATTATTTGTGCAATTATATTTTAATATCTTCCTCTCCTGTAAGTTGTTTCCTCTCAATAAGTCCTTGTTTGTCTGGCAAAAATTGATAATAAACATTTATAGTAAAAATTGACTAAATAAAAAGAGTGAGAGGGACCAAGGTGGCTCTGAGTCTTAACATGTGAGTAAATGGAAGGTGTGAAAAGGATTGGATCTGGGTTTGGGGGTTTTGAGCCTCAGTCCTCAAAATCCAGCCTGGGAAGAGAAAGAGAAGAAGGAATGCAATTAATCAATTTACAACCAAGAATTGCCAGCAGAGAGTTGATTGATTCTCACACGTACCCCCTCTTCATGTATTATTGCCACTTTCTTATGGCCTGGATTTCAGCACATTCTGAACCTGTAGAATCACTTTGTCTCTGAGGGAGCCACTCAGGCTTCCTCTTTATCTCTCAGGGTTTCAGACGCAGAAGTCTGGCGGTTCATCTGGAGCCCTTCCCAGACTGACTCAGAGGATGGCCTGTGTCTGTGCAACCTGGCTCAGAGCCTGTCTACATTTGGGCAGATCCTATATCCCCCTGCCAAATGGGCTAATGACAGACAGCAGTCTATGTGACCCTGTCTTTCTTCCCCTCCAAGGGTATTGCCCCAGATTTCAGCCTGAGATAGGGTCTTAGGTCCAAAAATTAGGAGTTGACAAAAGAAATAGCAGCAATATAAAAATATGATTAAGATCTGGCTTCGGGGTCACTGTGAAACTGAATTCCAACTCTGCCACTTACAAACTGTGTGATCTTGGAGTTATCCTCATTTAACCTCAGAGAAGATATTAATACCCATCTTAAATGGCTGATAGAAATTACGAAAGAAAACTAATAAAACACTTGGCTCACAGTAAACACTCAATGAGTACTAACAATTATTATTCAGTACAGAGAATCTATTGTCTGTTTCCCTGGCAAAGGCCACCAGAAAGCAAAATGAGGTCTAAAGTGTCAACATACTAGATGGTGCCACCAGAACTACTACCACTACTGTCCCCATCCCCAGAAACTTTTCCCACAGCCCCTGCTTCTTTGTATTGCTACCTTTTTTTTTGCCCAGGCTGGAGGGCAATGGTGCGATCGGGGCTCACCACAACCTCTGCCTCCTGGGTTCAAGCAGTTCTGCCTCAGCCTCCCCAGTAGCTGGGATTACAGGCATGCACCACCACACACAGCTAACTTTTTGAATTTTTAGTAGAGACAGGGTATCTCCATGTTGGTCGGGCTGGTCTCAAACTGCTGACCTCAGGTGATCCAATCCCAAAGTGCTGGGATTACAGGCGTGAGCCACCGACCCTGCCTGTTGTTTTTTTTTAAGACAGAACCTTGCTCTGTTACTCAGGCTGGAGTACAGTGGTACAATCATAACTGACTGCAGCCATGAACTCCTGGATTCAAGTGATCCTAACACCTCAGCTTCCAGAGGAGAACTACAGGCCCATGCCACCATGCCCAGCTACTTTTTGTATTTTTTTAGAGACAGAATCTTGCTATGTTGCCCAGGCTGGTCTGGAACTCCTGGCCTCAAGCAGTCCTCCAAACTTGGCCTCCCATAGTGCTGGGATTACAGGCGTGAGCCACTGCACCTGGTCTGTATTGCTACCTTTGGATTCAAAGTTAGGCTAGGCACAGTGGCTCATGCCTGTAATCCCAGCACTCTGGGAGGCCAGGTTGGTAGGAACACTTGAGCCCAAGAGTTCAAGACCAGCCTAAGCAACATAGTAAGACCTCATCTCAAGGAAAAATAAATAAATAAACCCACAAAAGCAAAATTGGGCCTGTGCCCTTGGCTGTAAATGAGACCAAATAAATCAGTTAGGAATGTGAATGCTTCTGCCCACAGATAACAGAAAACTTGACTGTAGTGACTTTTTTAAAGTCAGTTTTTCTCACATATAAGAAAAACGAAGGTAGGCAGTTTTATTGGCAGTCATGTCAGAGCTGATATTTCTGTGATTCACTTCACCTTACTCTTGTAGTTGCAAGTTGGCTGTTGCAGCCCCAGCACCATCAAGGAAAGAGGAAGGGGAATGTGCAGCGTTTGAAATTGGAAAGCTGACGTTTTCTAAGGGACCCACAAAACATGCCCTGCTTCCTGTCTCATAGGCAGATCTAACAGCAAATACTTCAGCTTTTTTGCCCCTGAGAGGAACACATCTGAGATGCATTTCACGGTGTTTTTGAGGGCCCCTAGAAGGCCTGAACCCAATGTCCATAACAGTAACCACTCATTAACAAACCCAAATTAGCTTTTCTCCTTTCCCTAACTTACTTGTGTCAGGGAACCCAAATTAAAGAGAATGGAATTGGCTGAGTCCACTACATCAGGAAAGTGACAAGTAAGCATTGCCACTTGGACAGTGTAAGGTGCATGCTCACTCTCTGTCGCTCAAGTTTGGGATATTGTCCAAACATACAAAGGGGACACAGATGCCGAGTGTCCGATAAGAATGATGGGTGTCCACTAATAGACTCTTGTGACTTCATGACATCAAAATACACCGTTCTTTCTATACTTACACTTCAAAAAACAAAATAAAACCCCAAAACAACCCTCCCTTTTATAACCTAAATTGTACTCTCTATACTCACCTCCTTCCCCCCAAAAAGAAATTATCTCAAATCCTTATCACTAACTTCATCCAGCAACAAGTCCAGGATCTCTGGCAAAACAGGCCAACATGGCAAAACTTCACCTCTATGAAAAATACAAAAATTAGCTGGGCGTGGTAGCACATGCCTGTAATCCCAGCTACTTGGGAGGCTGAGGCAGAAGAATCACTTGAACCCGGGAGGCAGAGGTTGCAGAGCTGAGATTGCGCCACTGCACTCCAGCCTGGGTGACAGAGCAAGACCTATTCCCCCTGCCAAAAAAAAGAAGAAGTAAGATCATGTTAATTATCAACTCCAATATGTAAGGCAACTCTGGCTGGAGTGATATACACTGAACTACTGTACATTTGTTTGCTTCTTCATCAGCCACTTCTTCATGTCCCTTTTTCTGACTTGCTGCTGCATATGCCAGTTTCTAAAAGTTCAGTCTTTGTTATTATCTTTATTCCAATGCCTCTCTGGTATGTCAGCTATCCTTTTATGTAGTTTTGGTTTCTAGAACATCTTGCTTCAACTCTGCTCAATGACATTGGACAATGTACCAGTAAGTCACCACAAGATGGCAGCCTTGCTAATTTCGGCTGCACTGAATTCAGTTATTCACTCCTTCAAGTTGAAGGGGATAGGGGAGGTTCTGAATAAGACTTTAATCTTATTTATTTAACGTTTCTTGAGAGCTTGCTCAATACTGGGTCTTTTAACATATTAGTGTTGTTGTTTTTGAATGGAGAAAGCTAGGTATTATCCCCTTTGCAGATGGGAAAACTGAAGTTAAAAAGGTTTTTGTTTGTTTGTTTGTTTGTTTTTTTAGATGGTCTCTCACTCTGTCGCCAGGCTGGAGTGCAATGATGCGATCTCAGCTCACTGCAACTTCCGCCTCCCGGGTTCAAGCGATTCTCCTGCCTCAGCCTTGGAGTAGTTGGGATTACAGGTGCACGCCACTACATCCAGCTAATTTTTGTATTTTTAGTAGAGACGAGGTTTCACTGTGTTGGCCAGGATGGTCTTGATCCCTTGACCTCATGATCCACCCACCTCAGCCTCCCAAAGTTCTGGGATTACAGGCGTGAGCCACCCCACCTGTCAAAAATGATTAACTTGTTCAAAGTCAGAACCTAGATTTGAAACCACAGTCTTCTGAGTCCAGAACCAGTGCTCTATTACATAACTGAATCACAAGCTGCAACAGTATTGTTTAAGGGTTTTTTTTTTTATTACAAGTAACAAGCTGGGCACTGTGGCTCATGCCTGTAATCCCAGCACTTTGGGAGGCTGAGGTGAGTGGATCACTTGAGGTTAGGAGTTTGAGACCAGCCCAGCCAACAAGGTGAAACCCTGTCTCTACCAAAAAATACAAAAATTAGCCAGGCATGGTGGTGCGCACCTGTAGTCCCAGCTACTCAGAGGCTGAGATGGGAGGAGAATTGCTTGAACCCAGGAGGTGGAGGTTGCAGTGAGCCAAGACCTCGCCACTGCTCTCCAGACTGGGTGACAGAGTGAGACCCTATCTCAAAAAGCAAAACAAAATAAAATTACAAGTAACAGAAAACCAACTTGAACCAGTGTAGGAAGTAGAAAAGTTCCTCTTCAAAGTTTCCTTTCATGTTAAAGAATAATAATAATAAATGTTAGAAATAATAGTCTCTTTTAAAGACTACTTTCTTCAAAGCCCTCTTGCTAGTACCTCTTTGTTAAGCCCTATCCTATGTAGTTGTTAGATATGCTCACAGGCACGTAGTACATTCTATGTCCTTCTACTTTAACCAAAATATCTGTGCTGGACGTGCTCACAGGCATGTTCCAGCTTGCAGCCTATGCCCCTTCCTTTTTGTTCTCCCTTGCTTTTACCTATGCAAGAAAGTTTTAAGTTATTAGCCAATCAGGTTCAGCTTTAGATTGTGAGATCTAGCTGCAGCCAACAGAGATCAGACACAGCAGTAAAGACAACCCCAAATGTGTAAAAGATAAATATATCTGCTTTTCCTTTGTTCATTGTACTCTCGTGGCAAGATAGCTAACAGGAGCACCCTTTCTGCAGAAAGTAAAGATCGCCTCACTAAGAGATCCTTTGTCTCAGTGCTAATTTTCTTTGTGACACCGAGCATCTGTTTCCAACGGCCAGTTTAACAGCAACAACACAACAAAGCATTTGAAGTGCCTCATGGAAACTTAGGACAGAAATAATGCCCTGGTTTTCAAGGTGAGAACAGGGGCAGGGATTGGAAAGCCTTCAAGATGTGGGGGAAGAGAGACAGAAAAATGGGAAAAGGAAAGGGAAAGGAAAAGCTGGGGAGGCCCAAGAGATTAAGTTCTGTCCCATCCCCCAAACGACAACTGGCTTCATTTTAATGCATTTTACATATTAGCCTCATGCAATGTTTTACTTGAAAATTAAGGATTCACTATATCATTATTTATTTATTTATTTATTTATTTATTTATTTTTGAGACAGAGTCTTGCTCTTTCACCCAGGCTTGAGTGTAATGGTGCCATCTTGGCTCACTGCAACCCCATCTCCAGGTTTAAACAATCTGCATGCTTCAGCCTGCCAAGTAGCTACTTGCTACAAGCATGCACCACCACGCCTGGCTAATTTTTGTATGTTTTGTAGAGATGGGTTTCACCATGTTGGCCAGGCTGGTCTCGAACTCTTGGCCTCAAGTGATCCACCCGCCTCAGCCTCCCAAAATGTTAGGATTACAGGTGTGAACCACTGTGCCCAGCCTAAGGATTAAGTATATTAAACAATACTTTTGAAAAACCACTCATATAGTGTATTAAGGCATTCTCCCATTGTTGGACATTTAGGTTTTTTTTTCTAATTGTTCACTCTAACAAGTAGAATTGTAATGAATACGTTATCGTGTTGTCGTAGGCAGTACATGAAATCATAGAATAATTTCATTTCCCCTGACTCTTACAAGTTTTCTTAGGGGAGCAGGGGGGTGGGTGTAGTCACAGACAGTTCTAGCCTGTGCCCAAAGTCCAGTGCTACTTAAGTCTTCCCTCACTGTGCCCTAAGACCGCAAACACTTAGTAAGCATCTAACTGCATGCCAGGCAGTAGTGAACACTGTGGATACGATGGTGAATAAAACAGGAACAGTCTGTCATCTTGGAGCTAACCATCTAGTGACAAAGACAGACACCAAGCAGATACTGTACTAAATAATTACAAGAATAATAAGCAAAGTGCTGCCAAGCAGAAGTTCAGAAGGTTAAGGAAACATAACAGGGTGAGCTGATTTAATCTGGAAGGATTAGGGCAGGATGCCCTGAGGAAATGCTAGTTAATATGAGATCTGATGGATGAGTATGAGTTAGCCAGACAAAAGAATAGAGCAGAGAGAAAAAGTATGAAGTCCCAAAGGTGAGAGACAGCATGGTAGGTTCAAGGAATTGAGAAAAGATTAGTGTGGCTGAGCATAGAGAATAAAGGGAAATGAGATGAGACTTGGGCAAAATAAATAGCAGGGCCCAGATCCTGCCCAATCTTGTGTGCTATATTAAAGATTTTGGAATCTATTCCAAGGGAGATCGCTGAAAGACTTTAAACTAAAAACATGCATGGTCCTATTTGTGTTTGAACAAGAACATTCTAGCCATAGCATGAAGAAGGGCCAAAGTGAATGCAAGGAGGCCAGAGAAGTTGGCTGTTGCAGAAGTCCAGGCAAGAGATGATGATGGCTTGGACTGCAGTGGCAGCAGTACAGACGAAAAGAAGTGGACAGATTTGAGAGTGAGTGATCCAGGAAGTGGAAATGGCGGAAGTTTGTGACTAATATTTTATGGGTGAGTATGTATGTGAGAGAGAGTGAGTAGTCAAGTAGGCTGCATTTTCTGCTTTGAACAGCTGGGTGGATGGTATTTCCTTGCAGACACTCAGAGCACTGGAGGACAAGGAAGTTGGTGGGAAAAGGTGATAAATTCTGTTTGGGACATGTTCAATTTGAGGTGTCTATGAGATTTCGTGAATATACAGGACTGAAGCTTAGAAGGCAAGTCTGGCCAGGAGGTATGGACTTAAGAATTCTAAGATTTATTTATTTATTTTGAGACAGAGGTTTGCTCTGTCACCCAGACTGGAGTTCAGTGGTGCAATCTTGGGTCACTGCAACCTCTGCTTCCTGGGTTAAGCGATTCTCATGACTTAGTTGCCCCACTCCCACCCCTAGTAGCTGGGATTACAAGTGCATGCCATCACGCCCAGCTAATTTTTGTATTTTTAGTAGAGACAGGGTTTCACCATGTTGGCAAGGCTGGTCTTGAACTCCCAGTCTCAAGTGATCTGCCCACCTTGGCCTCCCAAAGTGCTGGGATTACAGATGTGAGCTACCGCACCAGGCCATGGAGTTCTAAGATTGAAAGAGTATGGAGTAAGGCAAGAAATGGGTCAGCCAGAGCTACGTACAGAGCTACGTGAAGAGTTAGAAGCCGGAAAAGAAGATTGAAAAGGAGTAATTAGAGAGGTAGCAGAAAGTCAGAAAAGTACATGGTTCAAAAAAACCAGGGAACAAACATTTCAAAGGCACTGGATACCAGTACCAAATAAAATAGAGCGATCACGTAAAAATGATTTAAAAGTGTCCATTGGATTTTAAGACATGATGGCTATTGGTGCTATTTTCAGCAGCATTTTTTGTAGACTCATAGTACGCAGAGACTAGATAGGAGTGGAATGGGAAGTGGGAGGTAAGAAATTGGGGAGAGCAGTGTAGGTCGTGCTTAAAAATTTCCCTGAGGACAAACAAAAGGGGTTTAAGGGAGACTTATCAGCCCAACTCTTCAAGCTAAAGATTGAAAAGTTGAATTTGATTCAATTCTTCTATTCCTCTTATGTCCCCTTTCCAATATATCGGCAAAGCCCATTGGCTCTAATTTCAAAATATATTCTGAATCTCTTCCACTTACTCATTTTCTTCACTGCTACCTACTCCAAGCCACCATCATCTCTTGCCTGGACTACCTTAAGAGCCTCTTGATTGATCTAATTAGTCTCTCTCTGCCATCCCTTTCCTACATAGCAAATACATAAACTAAAGAGGCAAGTTATCTGCCTCCTATATATATCCTGCATACAATGTTGGGAAAGGCTAGAGTTGCTCCCCTTCAAAACAAGGGAAAATGGGAGGCATGCAGCAGAGACAATCCTGAAATCTAACAGATGGAGGTTGATTAGAACTTAGTCCAGTTGCCGGAGAATTGTTCGTTGCGGTTTCAGCTCCAGTGTCTGAGCTCTTGGTAACGCTCTGAATCATCCTTCCTGTTCCATAAGAAAATTGAGTCTGTATATGAGCAGTTTTCTCAGCCTGCTTCCTCCCTATAAAAGGCATCTTTCCATTTTTTACTATGTCTCCATTAGTCTCAATTGATGATTCTTCTACCAGAGCAATTCTCTTAGAAAATTTTTGGGTTCTTTATGTATCAATTTATTATCCACTCCAACAAAAGCTACTCTCACAAATCTCTTTGAGATAAGCACTTCCTTCCCTTGAGTGAGTGCTCCAAAATATCCTTAAGACCTTTGGAGAGACTTTTTTCTATCTGATGGATTATATAAAGCATCCTACAAAGCATTCTATAAAGGCCTTAACCTTTAACTTCTTTTTTAGATAATATTTTCCTGACAGTGTCTTGGATTTTACTTCAGCCCAGAGCCATTTCTTAATTTTAGAATCATTTGCCATCTGGAGAGGCTGGCAGTGAAAATAGTTTTATGTTCAAGCCAAGTAAGTCCTGGTCCTAGATATATTTATCTCTCAGCTTTTTTTTTTTTCTCAGCTTTATTGAGATATAATCTACATACCATACAAGTCACCCATTTAAAACATACAATTCAATATTTTTAGTATATTCACAAAGTTGTACAGCTTTTACCATGATCAATCTTAGAACATTTTTATCACCCCAAAAAGGGAACTGGTACCCATTAATGGTCACACTCTGTCTCCCCTCACCCCTGCCACCTCTGTCTTAGCCTGTGCTGCTACAATAAAATGCATGAGACTGAATAATTTATAAACAATAGACATTTCTCACAGTTCTGGAGGCTTGGAAGTCCAAGATCAAAGCATTGGTGTTTGGTGTCTGGAGAGGGCCTTCTCACATGGCAGAAGAGTTGGAGCCCACTCCCTCAAGGCCTTTTATAATGGCCCTAATGCCCTTATTAATCATCTCCTAAAGGCTCCACCTCTTTATAGTATTACATTGGTGATTAAGTATCAACATATGAATCTTGGGGACACATTCAGACCATAGCACCCCACAACCCTCCCTGTCCAGCCATAGGCAATCACTAATCTACTTTTCGCCTCTATAGATTTACCTATTCTGGGCATTTCATGTGTTAAATAAAATTTGTGGCCAGTCACAGTGGCTCATGCCTGTAATCCCAACACTTTGGGATCACTGGAGGTCAGGAGTTTGAAACCAGCCTGGCCAACATGGTAAAACCCCGTCTCTACTAAAAATACAAAAATTAACCAGGCGTGGTGGCAGGCATCTGTAATCCCAGCTACTTGGGAGGCTGAGACACAAGAATTGCTTGAACCCAAGGGACAGAGCAGCATTTTTGTAGACTCATAGTAAGCAGAGACTAGATAGGAGTGGAATAGGAAGTGGGAGGTAAGAAATTGGGGAGAGCAGTGTAGGTCGTGCTTAAAAATTTCCCTCTGAAAGAGGACAAACAAAAGGGGTTTAAGGGAGATTTACTAGCCCAACTCTTCAAGCTAAAGATTGAAAAGTTGAATTTGATTCAATTCTTCTATTCCTGCACCACTGCACGCCAGCCAGGGCAATAGATTGAGACTCCATCTCAATAAATAAACTAATTAATTAATTAAAATTTACAGGAGGCTGTTGATTTGGACAAGGCTCTTGCCCTCAGCCTAACAGACCAAGCCAATGGAGTTTAACTACAGTAACTAAGCTTCAGTTATTTGCCGGAGGCTTTGTAACCAATTAAGCGCTTAAGCTGTACCCAATTAAGTTGTCTTTACACCACGCTTCCAGTTACTATAAATGCTGTCTGGTCATGTTTTTGGTTGTAGTTCTCTGAACTGCTCTGGTTTGAAGGGCTGCTTGATTTGCAGATTGGTTTTGTTTGACTTTGTTTTGTTTTGTTTTTCTTTACTCAAACTCAGTTAAAATGTAAACTTGGGGCTGGGCACGGTGGCTCACGCTTGTAATCCCAGCACTTTGGGAGGCCAGAGTGGATCACTAGAGGTCAGAAGTTCAAGACCAGCCTGGCCAACATGGTGAAACCCCATCTCTACCAAAAAATACAAAAATTAGCAGGGCATGATGGTGGATGCCTGTAATCCCAGCTACTTGGCTGAGGCACGAGAATCTCTTGAACCCAGGAGGCAGAAGTTGCTCTCACAAGCCTCTCTTCCTGAGGAGAAACTTGAATGAGTGAGGTTAGTGGGATGAATCATAGCCCCTATCGCTGCAGATAGTTGAGTTGTCTTTTTTTTTTTTGAGACGAAGTTTCCCTCTTGTCACCCAGGCTGGAGTACAGTGGTGACAATCCATCTTCCGGGTTCAAGCAATTCTCTTGCCTCAGCCTCCCAAGTAGCTGAGATCACAGGCACCCACCACCAGTGGGCTCAGCTAATTTTTTGTATTTTTAGCAGAGATGGGGTTTCACCATGCTGGCCAGGCTAGTTTTGATCTCCTGACCTCAGGTGAACCACCCGTCTCGGCCTCCCAAAGTGTTGGGATTACAGGTGTGAGCTACGACGCCTGACCAAGATTCTTAAAAGAGTAGGAAAAGAGTCTATGAAGCATTCTAGCATTCTTAGTAGTAGCCCCTCATTTACTTGAGAGCATCTATGAAATATGCACTTAAAATTTTCTAAAGTCTTAAAAAGTCTCACAGCTGTACTCTTGATTTCATACTGTTCTTCCTTTGAAAAACTTGATCACTAGAAAGATTGTCCTGAACACTTTATATACCCTCTAAATTCTTCTTGAAAGCAGAACAATGTCCTTTTTAGTTTATCTTTCTCTTCTTGTACCTTACCATTGACTGCTAAAAGATACCAGTTGGCATTTTGAATATTCCACCTATAAATCACCTTAGCCAAGTTCACTAGAACATTAAGTATACTTTCTATTTTATGTTTTACCTAGGTGACATTCTTCAAAACATTTTGCTACTACGTAACAATAGTGGCTTTTTCTCCAGCCTCCAATACAATTTCCTTGCTCTCCTTCAAATCTTCACTAATAGTCTCCTAAAGCCCTTCCAGCTTTCAACAACTAACTGGTCCCAGATCACTGCCCCATGTTTCAGGTTTTTGTCACAGTGGCATAACACTACTTGTATCAATATCTATTCCAGTTACCTATTATTAGCTTGGTGCAAAAGTAATTGTGGTTTTTGTCATTGCTTTTTTATAATTATTATTTTTGAGACGGAGTTCTGCTCTTGTTGCCTGAGTTGGAGTGCAATGGTGCAATCTCAGCTCACTGCAACCTCTGCCTCCCGGGTTCAAGCGATTCTTCTGCCTCAGCCTCCTGAGTAGCTGGGATTACAGGTGCCCCCAGACCATACTCAGCTAATTTTTTTAAATTTTTGGAAGAGACAGGATTTCACCATGTTGGCCAGGCTGGTCTCCAATTCCTGACCTCAGGTGATCCGCCCATCTCGGCCTTCCATAGTATTGGGATTACAGGTGTGAACCACGACACTGGCAGGTTTTTGTCATTACTTTTAATGGCAAAACCCACAATAACTTGTGCACCAACCTAATACTATTATAATAACAATCTATACCCAATTAGAAATCATAAACCTATATAATGCAGTCTCATAGAGAACTATAACAATCGTTCTTGTAACAATCATTTATTATCTCATGCTTCAGTGGGTTGACTGAACTCAGCTGAGTAGTCCTCACTTGGGATCTCATACGATTACCTTTAGAAGGTGGCTGGGGCTGGAGTCACCTGAAAGCTTCACTGGGCTGGATATCCAGAATGGTTCATTCACATAACTCGAAGTTGATGCTAGTTCTCTACTGGGGGCTTAGTTAGGATTGTCAATCAGAGTGCCAACAGGCAGCCTGTCCATGCGGCTTAGGATTCTCACATCCTCGTGTGTGGGGTTCTGAGGAGCATCTCAAGAGCAAATATTTCAAGAGATCCAGCTGGAACTTGCAATATTTCGTGCTATCTAAACTTAAACGTTTCAGAATGACACTTCCTCTGTATTTTTTTTTTTGAAGCAGGGTCTTGCTGTGTTGCCCAGGCTGGAATGCAGTAGCATGAGTATGACTCACTGCAGCCTCCACCTCCTGGGCTCAAGTGATCTCCCACCTCAGCCTCCCAGGTAGCTGGGTCTATGGGGTGCACTACAATGTGTGGCTAATTAAAAAAAAAAAACATTTTTTATAGAGTTGGAGTCTCACTATGTTGCCCAGGCTCTCTGCATTCTATTAATTAAGCAAGCTAGCATTCACTAAATCCAGCTGATATTCAAGGAGGATAACGCCACATCAGGGAGGAAGAAATTGATGATGTTTATCTCTGGTGACTATCTACAACATCAGTTTGAGATTATTTTATCCACTTCACAAAAGTTACTAAGCTTATAACTAGAATTGTATTAAATGTATTAATTTCAGTAGACCGGACATATTAAATCTTCCCATCCAAGAATAGGAGACAGGCCAGGTGTGGTGACTCATGCCTATAATCCCAGCACTTTGGAGGCCGAGACAGGCAGATCACCTGAGGTCAGGAGTTCAAGACCAGCCTGGTCATGATGGTGAAACCCCATCTACTAAAAATACAAAAAAAAAAATTAGCTTGGAGCTGTAATCCCAGCTACTCAGGAGGCTGAGGCAGAAAAATCACTTGAACCCAGGAGGCAGAGGTTGCAGTGAGCTGAGATTATACCATGCATTCCATCCTGGGCAACAGGGCCAGACTCTTTCTCAAAAAATATAAAATAAAATAAAGAATGGGAGATGTTTTACTACCTGTTGAGATTTTACATATATATATATATAATTTACAGTTAATCTGTGAGAGACAGTTCCCTTTGGGAACAAAAATGTAAAAAAATAGTACTGTGCACACTTGGAGCATTTGCTAGAGTTTCTCTGTGAGACTGCATTGTATAGGTTTATGATTTCTAATTATGCCCAAGAAAATTCAAAAATTATAGAACAGCTCTATTAGAAGTATGGAGGGAGTAAATGCCTACATAAACGTGAATTATGGGGCGGTGGCTAAAGCAGTGGCTTAAAGTCAGAAGAATCCAGCAATTCCTGGATTTTCATTCATTCCTAAATTGATCGAATCAATAAAGTCTTCTCTCCCTACTGAATCTGCCTTCCTTCCCAAAAAGCCAGATTATTGGTCCTAGGTGGGTACTTTGTGAGGGCAAAGACAGGTAGTCTATCATGTTCATTATCACTACCATTGAATGAGTAACTACTATGTGCTAGGTAATGGGTAGATATTTTGCACTTATCTCATTAAAGATTAAATTAGGCCAATAGTCCAATAGAACAAAATAAAGATCTCAGAGATAGACTCATGTGGAAATATGGGAATTTAATTTACAGTAAAAGTATACTGTGGATCAATGAGAATATGACTCAGAGTCCAAACAAGAGAATATGTCAGCTAAGTTCCAACCAGGAGACAGAAACCATGCAGTAATTTGAAACAGAAGTTTAATACAAAGAACTTTTTTTTTTTTTTTGAGATGGAATCTTGCTCTGTAGCTCAGGTTGGAGTGCAGTGGAGCAATTTTGGCTCACTGCAGCCTCTACCTCCCAGGTTCCAGTAATTTTCTTGCCTCAGCCTCCTGGGTAGCTAGGTTTATAGGCATGCACCACCGCGCCCAGCTAATTTTTGTATTTTTAGTAGAGACATGGTTTCACCATGTTGGCCAGGATGGTCTCAAACTCCTGACCTCAGGTGATCTGCCCGCCTCATCCTCCCAAAGTGCTAGGATTTCAGGAGTGAGCCACCGTGCCTGGCCACAAATAACTATTAAATGTAACAAGAGATGAAAGTAATAGGAGGATTGAGTAGTAAGAAATAAAGAAAACCCTAAAGAATATAAGAATCATAGATGTAAGGAATAGCCACTACCTCAAGAGAAAGATAGAATGCCCAAAGAGGAGTCCCTCAGGGCTGAGTTCCAAAGCATGCTGCAGAGGGGGTACCCACTTCACTGGATGGTGGAGAAGTTGCCAAGGTGTCACATCAGTGAAATTTGCCAAAAAGCTACCCAACAGGAAGCCAGGGGGAGTTGGAAGACATGGAGTGCTGCTGGCTGCTACGTGCTGCAGGAGGCAGGTCTAGAGAAGCCATGTGCTACTAGTTCAATGCCACAGAAAGTGCAAAATCCTGCAATCCTGCATAATGCAAAATCCTGACGAGAGGGGAAGGTTGAAGAGGAGAAATTCGTTTTCCTCTGCGTCCCTCTAGCACCGCCTACTGACAAAGCTTTATATCATGCCCCTGGCAAAGGAGAAATATTTAAAAGGATCATCTTGATTTTTGCTGAGCAGGCAATGGAGGGTAGATTTGAACTATAAGGCAATACATTGAAAACTGGAAGGAAGGCTGATTGGATTATGTAATAAGATCGTGATTGATAAATTGGATCACTATATGGAGAAAAATCATATCAGATTCCTATCTAACACCACCTATAAAAGTGAACTGGAAATGGCTTAAAGACCTAAACATAAAAGGTAAAATTATGAATTTAATAGAAAAAAGTAGGAAGATATTTTTGTAACCTAGGGATAGGAAATAAATCTTTTTAAATCTTAAAAAAGTATAACTGAAGGTAAAAAAAAATGATGAATTTGATTATATTGAAATCAAGATGAAACTGCTTGCTAACTGAAAATTTAAAAAAGGAAATTAAGATTTTTGGTTCACTGAAAGTCTATGTGAACAAAGTTGAAAGGCAGATGATGAACTGGGGAAAGATACTTGCCATTTATATCAATAAAGGTTTATTATCTAGAGCAGAGTTTGGCAAACTTTTTCTTTACAGAAACAAACAGTAAATAGAAAAATAAAGAATGAAAAAAAACTCAGTAAATATTTCAGGCTGGCTTTGTAGTCCAGATGGTCTCTGACCCAGCTATTCCACTTTACTGTTGTAGCATGAAGGCAGCCATAGGCAAGAAGTAAGTGAATGGGTGTGAATGTGTTCTTTTTTTTCATTTCTTTTTTTTGAGACGGAGTCTTGCCATGTCACCCAGGCTGGAGTGCAGTGGCGAGATCTCTACTCACTGCCATCTCCTCCTCCCAGATTCAAGTGATTCTCCTGCCTCAGCCTCCGCAGTAGCTGGGATTACAGGCACTCACCATCAAGCCCGGCTAATTTTTGCATTTTTAGTAGAGATGGGGTTTCACCATGTTGGCCAGGCTGGTCTCAAACCTCAAGTGATCCTCCTGCCTCAGCCTCCCAAAGTGCTGGGATTACAGGCGTGAGCCATTGCACCAGGCCGGGTGTGAGTATGTTCTAATAAAACTTGACTTACAAAACCTGGAGGCAGGTTAGATTTGATCTGCGGGGGCCATAGTTTGTGGGTCTCTGACCTAAGAAACAAATGGAAGTCCTGCATATCAACCCCAATAATACAGCAGAAATATACAGCAACCCCGATTACCAAAAAAAAAAGAATTAACAATTTGATAAATAAATTAACAATCTGATAACAAAAATTAGAGCTATCGTTGGGGACAGAGGAACTCCATGGTGGAAATAAAGACTGGTGCAACCACTTTAGAGGGCAGTATGGTGGTACATAGTCAAATAGTGTGTCTGTATACTTAATGATCAAGCAAATTGGCTTTCGAGTCAATATCTCAATGAAATTCCCACTGAAGTCCATAAAAGGGCATGAACTAGAATCCTGTAATCCCAGCACTTTGGAAGGCCGAAGTGGATGGATCACCTGATGCCAAGTGTTTGAGACCAGTCTGGCCAACATGGTGAAACCCCATCTCTACTAAAAATACAAAAATTAGCCAGGCATGGTGGTGAGTGCCTGTAATCCCAGCTACTTGGGAGGCTAAGGCGGGAGAATCACTTGAATCCAGGAGGTGGAGGTTGCAGTAAGCCGAGATCATGCCATTGCACTCCAGCCTGGGCAAAAAAGAGCAAAACTCCGTGTTAACAAAAGAAGACCAGCCTGGCCAAGATGGTGAAACCCCATCTCTACTAAAAATACAAAAATTAGCTGGGCGTGGTGACGGGCGCCTGTTATCCCAGCTACTCCGTTGGCTGAGGCAGGAGAATCGCTTAAACTCAGGAGGCAGAGGTTGCAGTGAGCCGAGATTGTGCCATTGCACTCCAACCTGGGCAACAGAGTGAAACTCTGCCTAAAAAAAAAAAAAAGAAGAGGAAGAAAGAAAAGGACTAGACTCTTCATTACAGCATTATTTCTGTTGTGGAGGAGCAATAACTGTGGAAACAATTTGGATTTCCATCACTTAGAGAATAAATCTATAAAATGTGTTGAAAGTACACCATGGAGTACTATACAGCAATTGGAACCAATCAATTAGATGTACACTTAACAACATGGATAGATCTTAAAAACAGTGCTGATTTTAAAAAGTAAAAACAGAATAAGTAATAAACACAAGCCACTTTGCAAATTTAAAATATTTGCATGTAAAATACGTTTTGCAAGACACAAATGCCCAGACACATATTGAACACATTATAGTGGTTGTCTATGGAAGAGAAAGGAAGTGGGCTATGGAATGAAAGGGAATGTGTGTGTGTGTGTGTGCGTGTGTGTGTATGTGTGTGTCTATATATATGTATATATATATAGACACACAAACAAAAGAAATTTAACAGGTTTATTTTTCACACAAAGCTGGTTTGTGAATTAAAGCAATTGAGTTAGTTAATTTGCCTTCTTTGCCTTATGGCTTGGTTTCACTTATTTTCTGTATGTGTATGTGTGTGTGTGTGTGTGTGTGTGTGTATACATATTCCCTTTCGTTCTGTAGCCCACTTGTCATATATAAATATATGAGAGGGGGGAGAAGTGGGAGAAGAATTGCATGGACCAATGACAGTAATGTGGCATGAAATGCAGAGAATGATTAACCACATCTGAGGTTAAAATAAAAACAATATATAATATAAAAAGCCAGAGAATTTGAATTTTTTTTTTGAAGGAGTAAAGAAAGCAACTTCATAGGGAGATAAACCTCAGCAGGGCTATGAAACTCTCCTCAATTCTTCAGACTTGGAACTGGCCATCCCCACAGGCTTACATGTAACAGTGTGCTGAGTAGCGTCTGAGTCAGTATGAGAAACATCGGCATAACAATGCGTAATGTCCGCTTGAGGTTACCAAGATTTGAATCAGTGTACTCTAAATTCTGAGTGTATATGGATGACGACTAAATAAGGGTAGGTCATATCTGAATCAGCCTACCCAGTCCATAGTATCCAATATACATAGTATGATTCCCTGAAAATGTTATTGTATATTAGTATATGCATACCAAAAAAAGGTGGAGGACTTTGCTACAAACAATTGACAGAGTTATTGGTAAGATGTATGTGGCAGAGACTGGCCAAAAGTTCAACAAATCTCTTTCCTCTTCCGCCTGGCCACTCATCAGCTTACATTTCTCAGTTTCTCCTGCAGATAACTATGGCCATGTGCCTGAAATCTGGCCAATGGAATTGTGGACAATTCTCCATGCTCCTTCTCCTTCTGAGGTAACTTTGAAAGCTGTGTGTTCAAGATAGAGAGGGAAAATGGAAGGAACCTGGGTCTCTGAATCATTGCCTGGAGAAGAGCAATTTACTGATCAGTGGTGTGAAAATAAGTAATTCAAAATCTAAGCTGTTGGGCCAGGCATGGTGGCTTACGCCTATAATCCCAGCACTTTAGAAGACCAAGGCAGGTGGATCATTTGAGGTCAGGAGTTTGAGACCAGCCTGGCCAACAGGGTAAAACGCTGTCTCTACGAAAAATACAAAAAAAAACATAGCTAGACGGGGTGGTGCATACCTGTAGTCCCAACTACTTGGGAGGCAGGGGCACAAGAAAGTCTTAAGCCCAGGAGGCGGAAGTTGCAGTGATCCAAGATTGTGCCACTGCATTCCAGCCTAGGCAACAGAGTAAGACTCTGTCTCAGAAAAAAAAAAAAAGGAAAAGAAAAAAATCTGAGCTGTTGGAACATTAAATTTTTTTGAACTTTAAAGAAACATGTTTATGAGGCTTGAGTCATGTGATAGGCAGCTGTAACCTAGGTAGTTGTAAACATTTTTTCTCTGATTATAGATTAGCCTTCTTCCTTATCCACATAATTTTGTAAAATGTTGTAATTGACTTAAGGGTACTTTCCTTTAGTCCTGCTTCACTGTTGATCTTCATTATAGATTAATTTCCCTCCTACCTCTCTCACACAAAGTCTTCATGACCACCACATTGTCTAAGGTGGAGTGTTACATACACTCTTTTAAATTAGAAAATAAATGAAACCAAGCTATAAGGAAAAGAAAACAAATTAACTAACTGAATTGTTTAATTCACAAACCAGCTTTGTATGAAAAATAATCTTGTTAAATTTCTTTGTTTTCTTCCTTTATAAACAAGACCTTAACTTTTGACTTCAGAGCACTGACTCCATTTCTCTGGATTCCATGTTTCCTGAATGGATATTTCCAAATTTTCACTGAAAATTTGGAATTCCTTTTTAAAAATTATTTTTATTTTTATTTTTAATAGAAAGAGTCTCACTTGGTTGTCCAGTCTGGTCTTAAACTCCTGGTTTCAAGCAATTCTCCTTCTTGGTCTGCCAAAGTGCTAGGATTACAGGTGTGAGCCACTGTGCCCAGCCTGCATAAACTCCTTAAAAATGGGTTCTGGGCCAGACGTGGTGGCTTACGCCTATAATCCCAGCACTTTGGGAGGCCAAGGCGGGTGGATCACGAGGTCAAGAGATCGAGACCGTCCTGGCCAACATAGTGAAACCCCGTCTCCACTAAAATACAAAAATTAGTTGGGTGTGGTGGTGCACACCTGTAGTCCTAGCTACTTGGGAGGCTGAGGCAGGAGAATTGCTTGAACCCGGGAGGCAGAGGTTGCAGTGAGCCGAAATCGCACCACTGCATTGCAGTCTGGCGCCTGGCGAGAGTGAGACTCTGTCTCAAAAACAAAAAAAGACAAAACAACAACAACAAAAAAATGGGTTCTGATCCTTTTGATTTTTTCAAGTTGACGGGCAAAATTCTGATTTAGATTTCACTGATAAAAGATAAGATTTTATCTTATTAGGTATTTGAGATGTTAGGATTGATCTGTTAAACTGCTAGCATTACATTAACCCCTACAATAGGATTATAGGAAACTGCAACTTTCTACATTTTACATTTTGGTATTGTTCGCATTTTGCAGAACTTTGCATTGCATTTATAGTCAGAATTGTATGCAATACAGATTTTTTAAAATTTGTGTTTCAAAATTTATAACCAACTCTTTCTCCTTGTTCTCTGAGTAATTTTTTTGCTTAACATTTTGGTAGAAAATGCAAAGCTGGGTGGTGTTACCAAAGGGCTTGTTGTCCAAGGTCTATAAATATAGAAATCAGTTTGCTATCATTTCTGGGTTTCTTTATTGAAATATAATTCACACACCATAAAATTCATCCTTTTCAGTGTACAATTCAATGGTTTTTAGTTTACTTACAAGGTTATGCAAATATCACCACTATCAAATTCCAGAAATTTTTCATTACCCCAAAAAGAAGCAAGAAGCTTCGTGCCCATTAGCAGTCATTCCCTGTGGCTCTTGCCCCACACTTGGCAAGCACTAATCTACTTTCTGTCTCCATGAGTTAGCCTACTCTGTACATTTCATATAAGTGGAATCATAAAAAGGTGGCCTTTTGTGTTTGGCTTCTTTCACTAAGCATAATGTCTTCAAGGTTCATCCATGGTGCAGCATATATCAGTACTCTCTTTTTGGCTAAATAACATTTTATTTATGGATATACCGCTTTTTTTTTTTTTTGAGACAAAGTTTTGAGACAGAGTTTTCCTCTTGTTGCCTAGGCTGTAGTACAATGGCTCGGTCTCAGCTCACCACAACCTCCAACTCCCAGGTTCAAGTGATTCTCCTGCCTCAGCCTCCTGAGTAGCTTGGATTACAGGCATAGGCCACCACACCCAGCTAATGTTTTGTATTTTTAGTAGAGACAGGGTTTCTCCATGTTGGTCAGGCTGGTCTCGAACTCCCAACCTCAGGTGATCTGCCCCCCTAGGCCTCCCAAAGTGCTGGGATTACAGGTGTGAGTCACCGTTCCTGGCCCACATTTTGTTTATCCATTTATCAGTTGATAGACATTTGGGTTGTTTTGTGAATAATGCTGCTACAAACTTTTTTTATCATAATTTTTTATTTTCTTTGAGACAGAGTCTTGCTCTGTCGCCCAGGCTGGAGTGCAGTGGTGTGATCTTGGCTCACTGTGACCTCCACCTCCCAGGCTCAAGTGATTCTCATGCCTCAGCCTCCTGAGTATCTGGGATTAAAGGCTTGCACCACCATGCCTGGTTAATTTTTGTATTTTTAGTAGAGACAGGATTTCGACATGTTGGCCAGGCTGGTTTGAACTCCTGGGCCTAAGTTATCGGCAAGCCTCAGCCACCCAAAGTGCTAGGATTATAAGGGTGAGCCACTGCACCCAACCTGCTATGAACATTCTTTTTTTTTCTTTTTTCTTTTTTTTTGTGTTCTGAAACGGA
This sequence comes from Cacajao melanocephalus, assembly GCA_963573385.1. Classification (NCBI taxonomy): domain Eukaryota; kingdom Metazoa; phylum Chordata; class Mammalia; order Primates; family Pitheciidae; genus Cacajao; species Cacajao melanocephalus. The sequence goes on from CAUYLG010058836.1 coordinate 30,610, forward strand.
GTTTCACTCTTGTTCCCCAGGTTGGAGTACAATGGCGTGATCTTGGCTCACCACAACCTCTGCCTCCCAGGTTCAAGCAATTCTCCTGCCTCAGCCTCCCGAGTAGCTGAGGTTAGAGGCGCCCGCCAGACACCCAGCTAATTTTGTATTTTTAGTAGAGACGGGGTTTCTCCATGTTGGTCACGTTGGTCTCAAACTCCTGACCTCAGGTGATCTGCCCACCTCGGCCTCCCAAAGTGCTGGGATTACAGGCATGAGCCACCGCGCCCAGCCAGTCTAATTTTTTTTTTTTTTTTATTTTTTGAGACAGAGTCTTACTCTATCACCAGGCTGGAGTGCAGTGGCATGATCTCTGCTCACTGTAACCTCCGCCTCCCAGGTTCCAGCGATTCTCCTGTCTCAGTCTTCCAAGTATCTGGGATTCCAAGGCACATGCCACCACACCTGACTAATTTTTGTATTTTTAGTAGAGACAGGTTTTACCATGTTGGCCGGGCTGGTCTTGAACTCCTGACCTCAGGTGATCCACCCACCTCGGCCTCCCAAAGTGCTGGGATTTCAGGCGTGAGCCACCACACTTGGCGGAGACTCCAGCTCTACAAAAACATTTTAAAAATTAGCTAGGTGTGGTGGCTCATTCCCGTAGTCCCAGCTACTTGGGAGGTTAAGATGGGAGAATCACCTGAGCCAGGGAGGTCAAGGCTGCTGTGAGCTATGATTGTGCCGCTGCACTTCAGCCTGGGTGACAGAGTGAGACCCTATCTCAAAAAATAAAATAAAATAAAAAATAATAGCCATTCTCAGGCATGGTGGCTCACATCTGTAATCCCAGTGCTTTGGGAGGCTGAGGCAGGAGGATCAGTTGAGGCCAAAAGCTGGAGAGGTGCTGGGAAATATAGCAAGATCCCATCTGTACAAAAATTTTAAAAATATTGGCCAGGTATGATGGTGCATGCCTGTAGTCCTAGATACCGGAGTGGCTGAGATGAGAGGATTGCTTGAACTCAGGAGTTAAAGCTACAGTGAACTACGGTCATGCCATTGAACTCCAGCCTGGGCAATGGAGCAAGACTCTGTCTCTTAGAATAATAATCATAATCATAATAACAATCACTCTTTTTTTGATAAAATGATATCTCATTGTGGTTTTGATTTGCACTTCCTTGATGCTTAGTGATATTGAGCATTTATTTCATATACCTGTTGGCCATTTGTATGTCTTCTTTTGAAATATCTATTTATATCCTTAGCCCACTTTTTAATGGGATTGTTTGTTTTTTATTGCTGAGTTGTTTGAATTCCTTGTATATTCTGGATATTAATCTCTTGTTGGATGAATAATTTGCAAATATTGTATATAAGCTTTTGTATGAACATACATTTTCAATTTTCTTGAGTATATACCTGGGAGTAAAATGACTGGGTCATGGCCAGGGCAGTGGCTCATGCCTGTAATCCCAGCACTTTGGGAGGCTAAGGTAGGAGGATCACTTGAGGTTAGGAGTTCAAGACCAGCCTGACCAATATGACAAAACCCTATCTCTATTAAAAATACTAAAATTATCTGGGCATGATGGTGCATGCCTGTAATCCTGGCTACTCTGGAAGATGAGGCACAAGAATTGCTTGAATCTCTGGGCAGCAGAGTTTGCAGTGAACCAAGATCGCACCACTGCACTCCAGCCTGGGTGACAGAGGGAAACTGTGTCTCAAAAAAATAAAAATAAAAATAAAGAATGACTGGGTCATATGGTAATTCTATGTTTAACTTTCGAGGAAGTGCCAAACTATTTTCCACAATGGCTGCATCATTTTTCATTTCTACCATCATCATATCAGGGTTTCAGTTTCTCCACAATCTCCCCAACATTTGTTATGGTCTGTTTTTTTTTTTTTAAATTATAGCCATCCTAGTGGGTATGGGGTGATATTTCATTGTGGTTTTGATTTGCATTTCTCTAATGACTTTAATGCTTGTGTGTTTACATACGTGTGTGTGGTGTTGGCAGTGTAATGATTACCTTGCTTCAATGACAAGATATTTATGGGTTATATGTTAAAGAAAGCATAAAATACAGAAAAAGTTCTCTCCTGTTTCATATCTTTCATTCATCTGTCTATCCTTCCCTCGACAAAGGCCAATCGATTAATTTCCGCTTCTTTATGTAGCAAGGTGGCTAGATTGAATATAATTTGAGAGTCAGTGCTTCCAATGAGTGAATCCAGTAATACCCTTCTCTCCACATCTACGTATCTATTTAAATCTGTCTAATCTGCTTGAGCTGCCATAACAAAATAATGCAGAATGCATGGCTTAAACAACAGAAAGGTATTTTCCTATAGTTCTAGAGGCTTGAAAGCCTAAGATCAAGGTGCCAACCAATTTGGTTCCTGGTAGGGGCTCATTTCCTGGCTTGCAGACAGCCACTTTCTCATTATATTCTTACATGGCCATTCCTCAATGCATGCATGAATACAGGTGGGGACCATCTTCTGGTGTCTCTTATAAGGACACTAATCCTATCAGATAGGGTCCCACACTTATGACTTCATTTAACCTTAGTTACTTCCTTAGAGGCCTCATCTCCATATATAGCCACTGCGGGTTACAGTTTCAGCACATGAATTTGGGAAGTACACAAACATTCAGTGTATCCATTGATTTTCTAGGAACTTCCTGAGAAACAAAGTCTTGGTCTCTGTCCACCATCTGATTCAGATACATACAAACTCATCTGATGGGTTGGTGCGGCCCTGACTGATTGCAGGGAACCCAACTGTGTGTTTGAGAGAAAACTCAAGAGGAGGAAGCTGCATGAAGCTAGCACAAAAAGCCAAATTCAGCAACAGAGACTGACTGTAACAGGACATTACACTGCACAATACCAACAGCACCATTCACACCATAACCTGTGTAAGTTTCACTTCCAGAGTCCTTTGTAGGGCTAAGCACGTGAGGCCATACTTCAGATAGTGGCCCTGAATGCACTGTGTCAGGAATTACTGGTACTCTTCCTAAAACCTTTTCCAATTCAGATACTCTGCAGTTATGCCTGGGGAGAAAATTACAATATGCATTTGTTGAAAACACTAGATCACTAAATATCATCTCATTTTTGGGTCCTCTTTGCAATGGGACCCTCTTAATTGAGCTAATACCAAGAGATTAAGTACTAATTAAAATTATTTGGCCACAAGCAACAGAAGCCAACTTTGTTCAACTGGAGAAAAAACATAAAGGAATTTATCAAAAGAAAATATGAAAATTCAGAGTCAAAACACACTTTGGAAAAAAAAGAACAGTGTGAACAGCCAAGTATCAAGATATACAGGAATCAAGGCAGTTCTGGACATGTAGGTAACAGAAATGCATAGAAAATCCCTTCAGGGAATCACTTGAACCCGGGAGGCGGAGGTTGCAGTGAGCCAAGATGGCACCACTGCACCCCAGCCTGGGCGACAGAGCGAGACAGCAAGGCTCTGTCTCAAAAAAAAAAGAAAATCCCTTCAGGATACTGCCCCAAAATGAATCAGCTTCAAGTTTTCTGTCTTCCTGTCTCCCACTAAAATTTTCTTCCAGAGAAATAACTTCCAATTGGTCTAGCTGGGATTGGGTATCATTCCCAGAGTAGGGAAGGGCATTGAACCATGATTGACAGGCCACCAAACCAGTGTGTAGTGGGGGAGGGGGTGTTCTCCAAAGAAAGAGGTAGAATGCTGATAGAGAAAAACAACAGATGTCCTCTGCATTCCAACCATGGGTTGCCAAGCAACATCTTCCCACTTTTTAAAATACCATATACAATTTTTAAAATGCCTCTGCCTAACATAATTATCTCAGATCCAAACAAAAGATACACTTAACTCCTTCTAAAAGGAGACAACCCATGTTCATTTATTTCTTTCCTAGTTCCATCATGATCCCTCTCCATAGTTTGCAATTTGTGGAAAAAATTACAAATTTAACCATTACCAGCCCACACCACACATGATTCTAGGAGAAAAGAGAAAGAAAATTACTTTAAAAATATAACTGACTTTCTGCATATTACTGTAAGTAAGTTATACCTCAATAAAAGAGAAAAAATATCTATGACGCAGCAAGGAAAGAATACTAGGAGAAGATACAGTCCTCATTCATGGAACTGATCGTGGTATTTATGACTTCTCCCATCCCCCACCCAATCACATTCTCTGCCGTTGATTGGCCAGCACATCAGTTGGTTTAGTGCTTTGCCTGGTGGGTTGTGGTACTTAGCCTTCAAGGTAGCACCAAATGATTCTCACCTCTTGGTCCATGCTTTGTGTAGTTCCCTCCCACATTAGGTATATCCTAGAATATTTTGGATTGTTGGAAGTATACCCTTTCCCCAGCGTAGCTATTTCTTCTGCTCTACATCGATCAGTTTCTATCACTTTAGTAAACTATTTATCTCTCTGGTTTAGGCTCCTTCTTCACTTTGGACCTTGCAGATTTTTTTTTTCTTCCAACTTCATTCTATATTTCTTTAAATTTTGACCAGCATTTCTTTTTTTTTTTTGAGATGGAGTCTCATTCTTGTCTCCTAAGCTGGAGTGCAGTGGCACGATTTCAGTTCACTGCAACCTCTGCCTCCCAGGTTCAAGCAGTTCTCCTGCTTCAGCCTCTCAAGTAGCTGGGGATTACAGGCGCACACCACCGCACCCGGCTGATTTTTGTACTTTTAGTAGAGAAGGGGTTTCGCCGTATTGGCCAGGCTGGTCTCAAACTCCTAACCTCAGGTGATCCACCTGCCTTGGCCTCCCAAAGTTTTGGGATTACAGACATGAGCCTGGCCAGCATTTCTAAATATAACTATTACAAGAACATTTTCAGATGACCTAGTCTGTAGATGCTGAATTGAGTGTTTTATATGTTTACTTTTCTGTCTCTCCAACTAGACAACCAGCTTCATAGAGATTTTCTTGCTCATAATTGTGTTCCCATAAACTAGCACTATGCCTGATACATAGTAGGCATTCATTACATGTGTGTTGAATGAATGAATGTAACCAGGAAAGGAATGGATGTGATAACCAGACATGAATTGTCTCCTTTTGGAAGGAGTTGAGTGCACTTTTTGCTTGCATGTGAGATAGTAACAAAACCAAAGAAATTGATTGATTAATGAAGATAAATCAGACTTGCCCATTTGAAATTCTCTTTCAGAATTGTCTACTGTTGATAATGAAACCTCGAGAGTTGCCTTTTACATATTATGGCTTGGCCTACAAATACAGTGGTTATTTGAGTTTTACTTCTTCTTATATGTTATTTTTAAGCCCTGAAAGTCTCCAGAGGAAGTGGAATATAGTTATGCTGACCTAGTTGTAACACTGACTAGACATGGATTTCTCTGTGTCAGGGTAATAGAAATAAAATTTATTTCCATGAACACATCATTTGCATTGGAATTTACAGAGTTTAGTCTTTAATGGATGGCTATTTTAGTAATGGACTTGAAAATTTACATTGTTTAGAATAGCTATTCCTTAGATTGCAGAGTCATAGACCTGTCAATTTCATGATCAAAAAAGAATTCTTGAATTAGACTCAGTCAATTTAGTAAACTATTTCACTCTTTTTTCTTTTTTTTTTTTTAAAAAAGAATTATCGATTATCTTTTCTCTAACATGTGTTTGCCCTCATTCTCCTTTTTTCTTTTTTTGAGATGGAGTTTTGCTCTTGTCACCCAGGCTGGAGTACAATGGCACAATCTTGGCTCACTGCAACCTTCATCTCCTGGGTTCAAGCGATTCTTCTGCCTCAGCCTTCCGAGTAGCTGAGATTACAGGCGCCAGCCACCAGGCCCAGCTAATTTTTGTATTTTTAGTAGAGATGGTGGTTCATCATGTTGGCCAGGCTGGTCTTGAACTCCTGACCTCAAGTGATTTGCCCATCTTAGTCTCCCAAAGGGCTGGGATTACAGGCGTGAGCCACTGCGCCTGGCCTTCTTCCTTTTTTATGTTATTTCATCTACTAGGTCAGGCCAAACTCTACAAAGCAACCTTGTGTTGTCTTTCCCTTCCATCTCTCAACCCCCACCCCACCCACCCCACATTCAATTCTTTAGCAGTCCTGTTGTCTCTCCCTTCAAAAGATATCCAGGATCCAAGCACTTCTCAGAAGTCCCACCTACCAACACTAAACCCACATCATCTCCTGCCTCTGCCACTGCAATAGCTCCTTAACTCATCTGCCTGCTTTTACTCTTGTCCCCACTCTCCACACAATAGCTAGCGGGAACTTTTCAAAATATCAATCAGATCCCATCAGATATATAGTCACAGGTCAATTTAAAAGACAGCTTCCAGTCTGGCCAACATGGCAAACCTCATCTCTACTAATATGAAATGTAGCTGGGTATGATGGCAGGCACCTGTAATCCCAGCTACTCGGGAGGCTGAGGCAGGAGAATCACATAAACCCTGGAGGCGGAGGTTGCAGTGAGCTGACATCAGCCACTGCACTATACCCTGGGCAGCAGAGTGAGAATCCGTCTCAAAAAAAAAAAAAGAGACAGCTGGAAAACATAGCCTCCGTGTCATCCCTGGCTATACTGGAGGAAACCAGGGGCCATGTCATTAAAAATGGTGTGATATTCCATCCCTAGAAAATTACATTTAAAAAAAAAAAAGGAGGGGAATCTTACTGCCAAGGAAACTTACAAATAGCAGAGCTTGGCCTAATCATCTTGGCTCTTTTCCACACTTCATAATGCAGTACAACCAGCCTCTGAACAATCAGCATAATGCTGAGCAAAGAGTCATAATAACCCGGATGTTTTCCAGATGGATTCTTGCTATTTCTACTTGTTTCTCTCATTTCAAAGTTGACCTTTAATGAGCTAGTGAAAGGCTGGTTTCTGTGATGACCCAGGCTTTCTGCTCTGATGTTATGCCACCCATTCAGCAGTAACGAATATGGTGGAATTTGGTCCTTTTCCACATTGCCTTCCAGAAGGACTGATGGCCAGAAATAAAGCAGGCAGAAAGAAGTTTCCCAAATCTCAGGCAGGCTTAGAGGCATGTTTATCATGAAGCTAAGGAAGCTTAAAATTTAGGAGCCCTTACTTGCACAACACCCTTCCAAGGCCTTGTACCTAATTTTGTATTCATACTTTTGTATTCTTTTTCTTAAGGAACTCCACCTGTTTGAAACCAAGCTTTCAGTTCCTCTTCCTAGGTTTTATGACAACTACCAGGAGTAGGAGATTCAGGATGTCCATGACATAAAGAACTAGGGGAAGAGAGCAGCAAATGCAAAGCTCCTGTGGCCCTCCATTTTGCTGGCATGAGGTTATCCGGTTGCTGACAGGATGAGAAATATGCTGTCCTATACATTCCAGTTCACTCAGCATCCATACTTTTTTTTTTTTTTTTTTTTTTTCCTGAGACAGTGTCTCGCTCTGTTTCCCAGGCTATAGTGCAGTAGTACCATCTTGGCTCACTGCAACCTCCACCTCCTGGATTCAAGCAATTCTCATGCCTGAGCCTCCCAAGTAGCTGAGATTACAGGTGCACACCATCATGCTGGCTAATTTTTATATTTTTAGTAGAGACAGGGTTTCACCATGTTGGCCAGGCTGGTCTCAAACTCCTGACCTCACATGATCCACCGTTTCAGCCTCCTAAAGCACTGGCATTACAAGCATGAGCCGCTGCGCCTGGCCTCAGCATCCATACTCTTAACTCAGCAAACACTGCTCTTAGTCTTTCCTAAGAATTCTGACAGATTGCCAGCTACATGCATATCAGTAAAACCCCACTGGGAAAGATATTCCTAGATACCTTGATTATGAAACTGCATGTTCACTTGTTCATCTCTTCTTCACAGAACAGCACAGAGACCACTTTGCAATAGATAGTTCCACTTGGCCTTGTCTCTCTGCCACTGAAGATATGGGCTGTGAACCACTGTAGTCTGGGCATGATGCATTTAAACTTCTTGGAACACAGCTTATTGAACTGAACTTGGCTTACTGAACTTAACTAGAAGGGGCCAGGAGTGGTGGCTCACACCTGTAATCCCAGCACTTTGGGAGGCCGAGGTGGGCAGATCACTTTAGGTCAGGAGTTTGAGACCAGCCTGGCCAATAGGACAAAACCCCAACTCTACTAAAAATACAAAAAATTAGCCAAGCATAGTGGCGGGCACCTGTAATCCCAGCTACTTGGAAGGCCGAGACAGGAAGGAGAATCACTTGAACCTGGGAAGTGGAGGTTGTAGCAGTGAGCTCAGATTGCGCCACTGCACTCCAGCCTGGGTGACAGAGCAAGACTACATATCAAAACAAACAAAAAACCAGCTGGGCGGGGTGGCTCACACCTATAATCCCAGCACTTTGGGAGGCTGAGGTGGGCGGATCACCTGAGGTCAGGAGTTCAAGACCAGCCTGGCAACATAGTGAAACCCCGTCTCTACTAAAAATACAAAAATTAGCCAGGCATGGTGGCATATGCCTGTAGTCCCAGCTACTAGGGAGACTGAGGCAGGGGAATTGCTTGAACCCAGGAGACAGAGGTTGCAGTAAGCCAAGATCACACCACTGTACTCCAGCCTGGGCAACAGAGTGAGACTCCATCTAAAAAAAAAACCAAAAAAAAAAACCAAAAAACAGTGAGACCTTTGCTTTGACCTCTGTCCCAAGTCAAGGATTATCAAAATATCCAGGATTTGTTGTTATCTTAGGTAGCTCTATTTTTAGGTAAAATGGTACAAAGCCACTTAACCAGCATTAGCACCTTCCAGGTGTTAACAGTAGTCTCTCCTTCATCATCTCTAAAGCAGGACCTTAAAGATTTACTGAAATATCCTTCAGTAATTTTTTTATGTTTAAGACTCACCATAAAAAAGCACCCACTGGATCGCCTGAGCTCAGGAGTTCACAACCAGCCTGGGCAACATGGTGAAATTCCGTCTCTATTAAAATAAAATAAAAAATTAGCCAGGCATAGTGGAGTGCACCTGTAGTCCCAGCTACTCAGGAGGCTGAGGCAGGAGAATTGCTTGAACCTGGGAGGTGGAAGTTGCAGTGAGCTGAGATAGCACAGCTGCCCTGCAGCCTGAGTGACAGAGTAAGACTCCGTCTCAAAGAAAGTACCCACCAAAATGATATAATACCCAGATCTCACAAAAACTCAGCTTCATCTCCTCCATACTTCAGGATCTAGCAAACTGAAGATTTTGTAAAGTTTCTACTTAGAGATCAAGTTAATAAAAGATGCCTATATTAATGATTAAACAGGTATACAGAAAATTGTATGTTTCCCAGCAGTGTGGAAGTGCATGCCACAACTCAAGTTTCCAGTCTGGCTAAAAGTCACTCTGCTTCTAATTTTGCCTAATATTCTGTACTTCCTTCCTACTTATTAATTATCACATAACTGGCTGGGCATGGTGGTTCACACCTGTAATCCCAGCTCTTTGGGAGGCTGAGGCAGGTGGACCACCTGGCCAGGAGTTTAAGACCAGCCTGGCCAACATGGTGAAACCCCATCTCTTGTAAAAATACAAAAATTAGCTGAGTGTGGTGGCATGCACCTGTAATCCCAGCTACTTGGGAGGCTGAGGCAGGAGAATCACTCGAACTTGGAAGGCAGAGACTGCAGAGAGCTGAGATCATACCACTGTACTCCAGCCTGGGCGACAGAGTTAGACTCTCAAAAAAAAAAAAGTATCACATGAGTGAGGAGGTTCCCCAGCAAGTTACGTGGTTGAATAAAGTCAACCTTTTTTTCTTAGGTTTTTACAACTGTATCATATGTATCACAGAGGATGGATTCCATTAAATATAAGATGGGTTCAATATTCAAATTGGAGTTTCAGAACTAGAGAGAGGAAAATTGCTCCATGTAATAGAGGGAAACACTTTTGGGGTACAGAGGGCAGTTCTAGAGGAAAGAGGAAATGGGAAGGGGAAAGAGGGGAGCCAACAACATTTTGAAAGATACAGAGTTAAAGGTTAGTGAGAAAGCCTTAGAATAGTAGGACAACTGATAGAAATTCAAGATTGCAGGTGATCCTTATGCAAAGTTTAAGTGTACATGACTTCAATTTAAACACTTCATCATCTCCCTGTCCTCCAAATCTTTCATAATACATGCTGCCCATATGAATGCTTAATATGGGTAGTATTTGTACAACTTGGAGAAAGCATTGAGATCATATATGTGGAAGGAACCCCAAAAGCAGAGGGATCATGTGAGAATGTAATCCATGGGAATTCACGGGAGCCTTAAAGAGGGTGTGGGTTTCCTTCATGGGGTTTGGGATTGGAGGTTAGAGGCGATTTTAAGCAATCTCAGAGGGTAGAGAGCTGGGCTACACATAAAACCTGTGTGCTTAGTCTCTCCTTTTCTCATTCCACAAACTGTGTCCGGAGGTGGGGATAGCCCTGAGCATTGTCCTTGTTCCATCTCCATTTGAGTCTGTGCCTGTTGGGAGATGTTCCTCTGCAGCCTGCTGATCTGCAGTGAGGCCTGCCACTCAGGCCACAGAGCATGCAACGCACATGGTGCCTGGCCCACGCTCCTCTCATCAAACTGTGAGCTGTGCCACTCAGAGTGGGGGCTCCTGTTTCTAACTTGCACCAAGGGGCCCTGTGGGATAGAGGCAGCCCTGCTGCCTCCAGCTGTCAGAACAGGAAAGAGAACTTGCCCCTCCTACACCTGTCCTATATAACACCTCCTCACCTACCTTTTCCCTGGAGACTTACACAATTCTCCACCCTTGGGCTTTACAAATTGTTCCTGCCTTAGCGACCTCACTCCCTCTATCCCTGTCATTTGCAAAGCTGCCTTCCTCGCCATGGAGTTGGGACTTCTCTTTGCAATACAGAACAAGTTGTATTTATTTCTTTGATCCTTGGCCTTTCAAAACTGTGCTCTCTAAGGCCTGCTGGGGATAATAAGCAAGCCTATTGAAGAGTCAGGTACCTCTTAAATGACTTCTCCCTTTTTTACACAAAGACATAAAGGCACTGCCAACGCTTTGAAACTAAACCTAGACTCCTGCAGTCTGTGCTTATGTGTATTACATAAAAAGGAGCCTAGAGAAAGGGAGAAAGAAGGGGACAAAGAGTGAGGTTTTCCTTTTATTTCATTTATTTATTTAGTTTTGAGACAGACTCTTGCTCTATCGCCCAGGCTGGAGAGTAGTGGTTTGATTTTGGCTCGCCACAACCTCCGCCTCCCCGGTTCAAGTAATTCTCCTGCCTCAGCCTCCCAAGTAGCTGGGACTACAGGCGTGTGCCACCATGCCCAGCTAATGTTTGTGTTTTAGGTAGAGATGGTTTCACTATGTTGGCCAGGCTGGTCTCAAACTCCTGACCTCGTGATCCGCCCACCTCAGCCGCCCAAAGTGCTGGGATTACAGGCGTGAGCCACCACGCCTGGCCAAGAGTATGGTTTTCTTTTTCTAGTTACAATTGTTTGCATTTTCTGACTCTTCTGAAATGAGTACACAGAGACTCAGGGAGGTTATATAACTTGTCTGAAGTCACACAGCTGGTACGTTGCAAACTGGAAGTTGATCCCAGGATTTCTGACTGCTAGTGTAGTAGGGCTCTTCTGCTATAGCTGAGCTAGACACCAATCCTGGAGTAGAAAGATGTTTTCCCTTCAAAAGAGACATATTACTGTCCCTCAGGTGAAAATAATGGTATAGGACCTAAATATCTCTACCATCAGGAGAGTTAAAGTACCTGAAGCACCCATGTCCTGAGGTGTCTGTCCACTTCACTCCCAGGTGGGCAGTCCTACATACCAAGTGTGTGTTGCATGACTTTGCCACAGTGGATTGGACCAGCAATCTCGCTCTTGCTCTCTTGATCTCTCTCTCGCTCGCTCACATACACACACACACACACACACACACAAAAATCTGTAATTAGAATCAGGAATATCCAATTCAATCTAGAAAGGCTAAACGGAGGAGATACATACTCGGGAGCTGTGGGTTGGCCTCTACTACCTGCCATGTGGAACGAGCAGCTGAGTCGTGGTGTGCAGGGAGAGGAAGAACCATTTATGAGAGGAGGAAATACAGCGGGATTCCTGATGTCTTTGGTTCCTGGCCCCAACAGGTTTCTCCGTCATTTGGGAAGTCCACAGAACTTGGAACAGAGAGCACTACATCCCAAATCAGTCATTTCCAAACTATAAGTCAATACCAATTTATCACATGTTTTCATGTAACAAGAGGCCATATAGATTAATAATTTTTTTTTTGAGACAGTGTGAGAGCCATTGGCTAGTCAGTGAAATTCATATACACTAATGCTCTTGTCATTAGGCTAAAGTGCAATGCCATAATCTCAGCTCACTGCAACCTCTGCCTCCCGAGTTCAAGCGATTCTCCTACCTCAGCCTCTGAGTAGCTGGGATTACAGGTGTGTGCCACCACGCCCAGCTAATTTTTTGTATTTTTAGTAGAGATGAGGTTTCACCATGTTGGCCAGGCTAGTCTCAAACTCCTGAACTCAAGTGATCCACCCGCCTCGGCCTCCCAAAGTATTGAGATTACAGGTGTGAGCCACCATGCTTGGTTAGATTAATGATTATAAGCCCCAATGAGGACATAGGCTGGCTGCGTGAGCAGGGTAAGTTTATCAGTATCTTTTCCCAAATATAAGACAAGAATATAATACTCAATAGCAGCTTTCTCATACAGTTTTTGTGAAGATTAAATGAGTGGATCTATCTCAGAATAATGACTGAAACATAGAATGCAGTATGTAAATGCTATCTATTATTCACAATTGTTTTCTTCGCCTTGCTCTTATTTTACATGTCACAAAGTTAACCACTACCAATACTTCCTGTATAAGGCAGTGAAGAAAAGGAGAGGCAAAATTTTGGTTAATATATACAAACACATACAAAACAAAGAGAAAAATAGGCTGGGTGCGGTGGCTCACCTCTGGGAGGCTGAGGTGGGCGGATCACCTAAGGTTGGGAGTTCGAGACCAGCCTGACCAACATGGAGAAACCTTGTCTCTACTAAAAATACAAAATTAGCCAGGTGTAGTGGTGCATACCTGTAATCCCAGCTACCAGGGAGGCTAAGGCAGGAGAATCGCCTGAACTCGGGAGGCGGGGGTTGCAGTGAGCCGAGATTGCGCCATTGCACTCCAGCCTAGACAAAAAGAGTGAAACTCCATCTCAAAAAGAAAAAAGAGGCCGAGTGTAGTGGCTCATGCCTATAATCTTAGCACTTTGGGAGGCTGAGGTGGGCAGATCACCTAAGGTTAGGAGTTCAAGACCAGCCTGGCCAACATGGTAAAACTCCATCTCTACTAAAAATAGAAAAAAAGAAAAAAGAAAGAAAAGAGGAAAATATACACAGTTGTAACAGTCTGTATTTCTGTATCAGGTCATATGGCCAAGACCCAGCAAGTCAAAGGTGTTGCCCTTGATGTAGCCATTACATAGTAGGTCCTAGAACTAAGGTCGCCTGATCCTAAGTTCAATGCTTGTCCCATCACCCTATATGTCCTGCAACCAACCACCTGTTGAAGTTTCCTTGGGAAGAGTATAAAAACCTAAGCCCAGAGGGTGGTATGAAAACTGCTCCATGCCTCTACTCTTGGTTGGGGAACCAGGCTATTCCAACTTGGCCTGTCCAGTAGGGCTTCCACGCCCATGTAATTGATGAAGAGGAAGAAGGCTTAGTAATGATAATATTCTATTTTGAGAAGTATTTTTCAAGCAATTCTATAGCCAAAAATATATATCTGCTAATATTTAGGAAATGAGAAAGTGCAGAAATCACAAGAAACCACCTCTAAGTGATCTCATCTGCCAAAGGCATCAAAGTGGGTGATTCACAGGAGGATGCCCGGAAGCTGCACCCCAAGCCCCCATCCTCTATCTGCTGAAGCCCTAGGTCTATTCACCACCAACAGAATTATAATGGCCTCTCCTTTCCTTCTGCCTTCCGAATTTCACATGAGCACCTCTCATTTGCAGCATACAGGCTAGAACTCTGTCTAAGGAGGCTGAGAAATATAGTTCTTAGGTTTCTAGCTCTCAAAATATAAGAGAAAGCATAGAAGGAAGTGAGAATGATACAGAGATGCTAACAATCTGGTATGATCTACACCAAGCTTGTCCATCCCACTGCCCACGGGCCACATGCAGCCCAGGATGGCTTTGAATGTGGCCCAACACAAATCTGTAAACTTTCTTAAAACATTATGAGATTTTTTTTTTTTTTAGCTCATCAGTTACTATTAGTGTTAGTTTATTTTATGTGTGGCCCAAGATAATGCTTCTCTGCCAATATGGCCCAGGGAAGCCAAAAGGTTGGAGACATTTGGCTAGTCAGTGAAATTCATATATACTCTTTTATCTGTGTTTAACTTTCAAACAACAATATTAATGATTCTACCTAATACGGTGCACCTATGTGGCAGGCCAGTTCACTAACCCAGGCCTCCATGACAACTGTTTTAGCACTGACTGAGGGGTTAAGTTAAATATTAAAGGCTGATAGAGCCAGCGTCCTCTTGCAAAGGTTGGAATGTAACGAAAACCCACCAAGAATTTGGGCCTTTCCCGGGCCTTGAAGCATGACAAGATAATGAAGCAATTCTTAACAGGACTCATTTAGGATTAAAAAGTTTCACTGGGGGTCTGAAGAAACTCCCCAGACCTCCACAAATAAGTTTTCTGAAAGTCTGAGGGAACTCCCCAAACCTCCATGACTTAGCAGGAAACAAGATAAGGGTAATCACCCCAGCACCTGGAGCCATTTAAATAAATTTACTGAGGCTTCACCGGAAGGTCTTCAGGACTCAGATCTTAGTTATAGATTAGAAGAAGTTAATCGCTTATGTCTTTAGATGAATCCACACTTACACATAGACATATAGCTTAGAAGGTACGTAAGCTCTGGAAACTAATTTTGAGATGGTGTGTCGATATTTTCCAGGCCTTCTCCCTGTACCCACTTACAGAAATAAACTCCCTTTTTTCCCAGTTCATCTGTATCTCGTTATTGGGCCACAAGAATCAGCAGCCCTTCCCTTGGTTTGGCCCGGGAACACCTATTCCTCATTTAAATAAAGGTATTGTTATGTTCTGAACTGCAGTCCCTCAAAATTCCTATGTTGAAACGCTAACCCCCAGTTCCTCAGATTAAGACTATTTGGACATAGGGCCTTTAAAGAGGTAATTAAGCAAAACTGAGCCCATTATGATGGGCCCTAACCCAATCCAACTGTTGTCCTTATAAGAAGAGGAAATTTGGGCTGGGCTCGGTGGCTCCCACCTGTAATCACAGCTCTTTGGTTAGGCTGAGTCGGGCAGATCACGAGGTCAGGAGTTCAAGACTAGCCTGACCAACATGGTGAATCCTGGTCTCTACTAAAAATACAAAAATTAGCCAGGCATGGTGGCACACCCCTGTAATCCCAGCTATTCAGGAGAATCACTTGAACCCGGAAGGTGGAGGTTGCAGTGAGCTGAGATCATGCCACTGCACTCCAGCTTGGGTGACAGAGTGAAACTGCGTCTCAAAAAAAAGAGGACATTTGGGCTGGGTGCAGCTGCAGTGGCTCTCACCTGTAATCACAGCACTTTGGGAGGCCAAAGCAGGCAGATCACTTGAGGTGAGGAGCTCAAGACCAGGAGGAGAGGCCTCAGGAGCAAACCAAACCTGCCGACACTTTGATCCTAGACTTTCAGTTTCCAGAACTGTGAGGAAATAAATTTCTGTTGTTTAAACCACCCAGTCTGTGGTATTTTTGTTTGTTTTTGAGACAGAGTCTTGCTGTTGCCCAGGCTGGAGTGCAGTGGCAGGATCTCGGGCTCACTGCAACCTCCACCTCCCAGGTGCAAACGATTCTCCTGCCTCAGCCTCCCAAGTAGTTGGGATTACAAGCATGCACCATCATGCCTGGATAATTTTTGTATTTTTTGGAGAGATGGGGTTTCCCCATGTTGGCCAGCCTGGTCTCAAACTCCTGACCTCAAGTGATCTGCCTGCTTCAGCCTCCCAAAGTGCTGGGATTACAGGCATGAGCCACCGCACCTGGCCCAGTCTGTAATATTTTATTACAGCAGCCCTTGCAAACTGAGACGGGTATGTACCCTCTCCCCGTAGTCACTGGTTCCAACTCAGGGTAGTTATTAATTCTTCTAGTTGAGTCACAACTCTACCTCAATATCCTATGAGTGAAAGACTAAATCCCAAAGTTAACCAATACCAATACTTCCTGTCAAAGATAGGGAAGAGGCCGGGCACAGTGGCTCATGCCTGTAATACCAGCACTTTGGGAGGCTGAGGCAGGCAGATCACCTGTGGTCGGGAGTTTGAGACCAGCCTGACCAACATGGAGAAACCCTATCTCTACTAAAAATACAAAATTAGTTGGGTATGGTGGCGCATGCCTGTAATCCCAGCTACTCAGGAGGCTGAGGCAAGAGAATCTCTTGAACCCGGGGGGCAGAGGTCGCAGTGAGCAGAGGTCAAGCCATTGCACTCCAGGCTGGGCAACAAGAGTAAAACTCCATCTTAAAAAAAAAAAAGATAGTGAAGAAAGAGAAAAGGAAAAATTTGGCTAATCCATACAACAGAGTAAAGAAAATACGCCCAGTTGTAATGGCCTCTATTTCTGTATCAGGTCACATGGTCATAGTCAGAATTTACAACTAACATCTTCCACTTCCCATTTCATGTTCCTTTAACTCTCAGCTAACAGCACTTCAAAGTATCAGGGCTTATTACCCTAGCCACAGGGAGTTCTGTAAATGGGAGCCGAGAAATGGAGCAGTATCTAGAGAGAAGCTTTGCTTATATATTTTTTTTCATTATGGGAGATAAGGCAGCATGTTTTTGTACTGATGGGAACAGCTCAGTACTACGGGAAAACTGATGGTGCAGGAAAAAAAAAAAGAACAGCATAAGTACAGAAACAGTGACCCTTGGTAGGGGAAAGGAGGGAGATTCCAGTGCATAAGTAGAGGGATTGGCCTAAGCTAAGAGCACACTCAGTTCCTCCAATATAACAGGAAGAAAGAGTAGATGGGTAGAGGTGACATGGTTAAGTGTTTGGACTTTATTCTTTGGACAATGGGGAATTGATGACAAGTATTAAGTAGGGGGAGCTCTGTGCTCAGGTCTGTGTTTAGAAAAGTCAGTACAGATACAGTAGGAAAAATAGACTTAGGCAAGATAAAAGCAAGGAGACTTTGAGAAGGCTATAGTACTGACCCAGGTCAGAAATAATAATTGCCTGACTAAGATGGTAGCAGTGAGGATGCAGGGAAGTAGACAGATTTGAGAGATATTTAGGATAATAAAATCAAACTCAGAGAGGGAACAGGAATGGGTGCTCTAGAGCTTGGGCAGTCAGGGCAAAGACTGGCTCTAACTCTAACTGAAATGGGAAACTCCTGCAGGGTTTGGAGTAGAGGCATGATCTGATCAAACTCACATTTTAAAAATAATCACATGGCCAGGAATGACTGCTCATGTTTGTAATCTCAGCACTTTACGAGGCCAAGGTGGGGAGATCAGTTGAGTCCAAGAGTTCGAGACCAGCCTGGGCAATATGGTGACACCTTGTCTCTACATCTCTACAGCTGGCAGGCACCTGTAATCCCAGCTACTTGGGAGGCTGAGGTGGGAGGATCACTTAGCCTGGGAGGTGGAGGTTGCAGTAAGCCTAGATCACACGCCACTGTATTCCAACTTAGGTGGACAGAGTGAGATCAAGTCTTTTTTTTTTTTTTTTTCCGAGAGTCTCGCTCTTGTTGCCCAGGCTGAAGTGCAGTGGCATGATATTAGCTCTTTGCAAAATCTCCTCCCAAGTTAAAGCCATTCATCTGCCTCAGCTTCCTGAATAGCTGAGATTACAGGTGCCCACCACCTAAAAATACAAAAACACTAATGTTTGTATTTTTATTAGAGACAGGGTTTCACCGTGTTGGCCAGGCTGGTCTTTAACTCCTGACCTCAGATGATCCACCCGCTTTGGCCTCCCAAGGTGCTGGGATTACAAGTGTGAGCCAGCATGCCCAGCCGAGATCCAGTATTGAAAAAAACAATCACACTGGCAGGCATGTTGCAAATAGAAAGTAGAGACCAGAGTCGAAGTATAGAGGCCATTGTGGAGGCTGTTGTAACCATTTGGGGAGACAGGACAATAGCTGGGACCAGGGTAGTAGTGATAATGATGGCAGTGATGATAAAAAGTGATCAGATTGGAGTGCATTTTGAAAGTAGAGCCAACTAAATTGACTGATAGATCAGATATGGGGCATGAGAAAAAGGTCTCAGGAAGGAGTCTAATATCGTTGGCCTGACCAACCTAGAAGAATTAAATTGCCACATAGTAAGCTAAAATAAATCTGGGAGAAGAGTAGGATGGGGGTGTATCTGTTGGGGAGTAGATTCAAGGTTTTTGTTTTGACATGTACATACTGAGGCCAGGCGCGGTGGCTCATGCCTGCAATCCCAGCACTTTGGGAGGCCAAGGCGGGCGGATCACCTGAGATCAGGAATTTGATCCTGACCAACATGGTGAAACCCTGTCTCTACTAAAAATACAAATATTAGCTGGGCATGATGCCAATGCCTGTAATCCCAGCTACTCGGGAGGCTGAGGCAGGAGAACCGCTTGAACCTGGAAGACAGAAGTTGCAGTGAGCCAAGATCACACCACTGCACTCCAGCCTGGGCAACAGAGCAAGACTCCAAGTAGAGAAATAAATAAATAGATTAATTAATTAATTAAAAATAAATACTTTTTGAGATGCCAGTTATTATTTATGAATTATTTATCTCAACCTAGAATCTAACTCTGTTTTCTACATGAACCAAAGTATTTTCGTATGGTTTTACTATACACTGGGTTTCCCAGGAACACCACTACCACGTAATTAATGAAAGAGGGTGCTTTGTTTTGTTAAGAAAATCAGCAACACACTACTTGCTGAATGTGAGCTGCCAGTCCAGTTCTCCCAGATTGGGTTGCATGTAGCAACTTTGACAGGCACACCAATTCTAGGAATGACTACAAGCATCTGATGTTTACATCGGGGCTTCCGATAAAAGTTGTGCGTAATTTTTACATGTTCAAATATATATTTGTATGCATTTACTTCCTCTTATTTTTCCTGGTATTACATTTAGGAAACTAAATTCATTCATTTGAAATTATGTAGGTAGGCTGGGCATGGTGGCTCATGCCTGTAATCCTAGCACTTTGGGAGGCCAAGGCAGGTGGATCGCCTGAGGTCAGAAGTTCAAGACCAGCCAGGCCAACATGGCGAACCCTCTTATCTGCTAAAAATACAAAAATTAGCTAGGCATCATGGCGTGTGTCTGTAATCTCAGCTACTTGGGAGGCTGAGGCAGGAGAATCACCTGAACCAAGGAGACAGAGGTTGCAATGAACCAAGATCACACCATTGTACTCCAGCCTGGACAACAGAGAAAAACTCTATTAAAGAAAAAAGAAAAGGAAATTATGTATGTAGATAATTGCGGGACGGTATATTCTCTATGTCCCCTCCGGATCCACTCTGCTCTTCCACCCCTTGCTTCCTGCCCCAGGAGACTGACTGTTACAGATGGCATCAACCAGCTTGCTTGCCCAGTGGCTTCCAGTTGGATTCAGCCAAGGTGAGATACCATTCCCTCATGTTGGCCCTTCAGGCCTAAGGAGGGGCAGATACTCTCCCCAGTGTTCCACAATTCCTTGTTGGTTCCCTTTACTTTGCCCTCATCTTTGGCAATAATCCCTTCATTAAACTGGCCTCAATTGGACTTGGTTTAAGTAGTCCATCTGTTTCCTTCCAGGCTCTAACAAGCACAGTAGTTATATTATCTCTGAATTTCATTTCAGGACAGGAAAGAGGCAAGTTACAAAAGCTTCGTTATAAAAAGAGAGTAAATCCAGAATGTGGAACATTCTACAGGACAATTCAGCTGGTCTCTGCAATAAATCAATGGCATAAAAAATAAAGGGTCGGGAGGAGAACTGCTGGCAATTAAAAAGATTTTAAGGGCACAACAAAATGTAATGTGTAGACCTTTTTTGGATCCAAATTTGAATAAACCCACTGTAATAAGACATACCTGAGAATTAGGAAAAGTGTAACTATAGACTGGGTATTAAGTAACACCAAAAAACAATTTCAAATTCTATTAGGTATAATCATAGCATTGTGGATATGCAAGAAAATGGTCCATGTCTTTTTTCTTTTCTTTTTTTTTTTTTTTTTGAGACAGAGTCATGCTCTGTCACCCAGCCTGGAGTGCAGTGGCACAATCTCAGCTCACTGCAACCTCCGCCTCCCGGGTTCAAGTGATTTTCCTGCCTCAGCTTCCCAAGTAGCTGGGATTACAGGTGCCCGCCACCACGCCCAGCTAATTTTTTGTATTTTTAGTAGAAACACGGTTTCACCATGTTGGCCAGGCTGGTCTCAAACTCCTGGCCTCAAGTGATCTGCCCACCTCTGCCTCCGAAAGTGCTGGGATTACAGGCATGAGCCACCACGCCCAGCTGGTCCATATCTTTAAAACCTGGATAGTGACCTGTAATCCCAGTGCTTTATGAGGCTGTGATGGGAGGATTGCTTGAGGCCAGGAGTTCAAGATCAGCCTGGACAACATAGCAAGACCCCATTGCTACAAAAAAGTTAGAAAATTAGCAAGGCACAGTGGTGTGCCTAGTAGTTCTAGCTACTTGGGAAGCTGAGGTGGTAAGATCACTTTGAGCCAAGGAGTTGCAGTGAACTATGATCATGCCACTGTACTCCAGCCTAGGTGACACAGCAAGACTCTGTCTATAAAAAAGAAAAGAAAAGAAATGCATATTGAAGTATGTAGGAGTAAAATGATATGATGCCTGGGATTTGCTTTACAATACTTTGGCAAAGACAAAGAAAAAGGAATAAAGTAAAGGAAGGGAGATACTGTTAAATATTGAATGCAGGTGATAGGTATATGGGAATAGGGAATACACTGTTCTCTCTACTTTTGTATATATGTTTTAAATTCTTTATGGTAAAAGATTTAGAAAAATAAAATAAATTATTTTTTATTTATTTTTAGATAGGGTTTCAGTCTGTTACCAGACCGAAGTGCAATGGTGCAATCGCAGCTCACTGCAACCTCTGCCTCCTGGGCTCAAATGATCCTCCCACCTCAGCTTCCCAAGTAGCTGGGACTATCAGCCCGCGCGACCACGCCCGGTGAATGTTTGTATTTCTTGGAGAGACCGGGTTTCACCATGTTGCCCAGGCTGGTCTTAAACTCGTGACATCAAGTGATCCACCCGCGTTGGCTCCCAAAGTGCAGGGATTACAGGCATGAGCCATTGTGTCCCATCTGAAAATAAAATAAAATAAAAGAGGTCACTGGGTCTGATACAATTGAGGACCACCAACAAAGGCAACAAGCGTAAAGAGAAGAGGTCTAAGACTGGGTCCTGGGCTGTCCAGGGGGAGACTGGGAAGATGGGAGGAAAAGCCATGAATGAAGAAAAGTTAAAAAGAGAAGGGTGTCCCTGCATAATCAAGTGAGTATTTCAAGGAAGAAGTCATCATCCGGACTGCAGACAGCACAAGTCAGAGGATGACTGACAACTGACCACTGGTTTCCGCAATGTGGAGGTCACTGATGACCTTGACAAAAGCAATTTTTTGTGTTTCTTTTATTTTCTTTTCTTTTTTTGAGATAGCGCCTCTCACTTTGTTGCCCAGGCTGGAGTGCAGTGCCATGATCTTGGCTCACTGCAACCTCCACCTCCCAGGTCCAAGTGATTCTCCTGCCTCAGCCTCCCGAGCAGCTGGAATCACAGGCACCTGCCACCATGCCCAACTAATTTTTGTATTTTTAGTAGAGATAGGGTTTCGCCATGTTGGCCAGGCTGGCCTCGAACTCATCACCTCAAGTGATCCACCCACCTCAGCCTCCCAAAGTGCTGGGATTATAGCCATGAGCCACCACCCCACTGCCAACAACAGCAGTTTTGATGTAATGGTGGAGGCAAAACCTCATTGTGTTTGAGTTCAATCATCCCCCTCTATAGATACTGCTCCATTTCTCTACTGCCTTTTACAGCACTCTCTGTGGTTAGGGTAAGTAGATTGAAGCAGGCTCAAGGGAGAATGAGAATAGAAAAAGTGGAGACAGGGCAGAGCACAGTGGCTCATGCCTGTAATCCCAGCACTTTGGGAGGCTGAGGCAGGAGGATTGCTTGAGTCCAGGAGTTCAAGACCAGCTTATGCAATACGGCAAAACCCTGCCTCTACCAAAAATACAAAAATTAGCCAGGCATGGTGGTGCACACCTGTAGTCCCAGGTACTTGGGAGGCTGTGGCAGGAGGATCGCTTGAAACTGGGAGACAGAGGTTGCAGTGAGCTGAGATCACGCAATTGCACTCAAGCCTGGGTGACAGAGCCAAACCCTGTCAAGAAAGAAAGAAGAAAGAAAGAAGAAGGAAGGTAAGGAAGAAGGTAAGGTAAGGGAGAAAGAGAGAGAGACAGAGAAAGAAACAAAAGAAAGGAAGGAAGAAAGAAAAGAAAGGAAGGAAGGAAGGAAAGGAAGGAAGAAAGAAAGGAAGGAAGGAAGAAAGAAAGAAAGAAGGAAGGAAGGAAAGAAAGAGAAAGAAAGACAGGATAGAGTCAACCTTTTGCGATGTTTTGCTCTTGAAGTGGATTACAGAAATGAGGTGGTATCTAGAAAAGAATGTGCTGTCAAGGGAAGAGTTTAGATTGGTTTGGTTTCTAAGACAGGAAATATCATAGCATGTTTGTAAGTTCCCAAGACTGCATCAGTAAAGAGGGAAAGATGGAAGGTTTGAGACAGATAAAATAATCCTGGAAGGAAAGTGCTTGGACAGAGGACAGCAAATGGGTTGTGGTGCACTGGTGGAAGGTTTGGCCTTAGATGAAAATGGGGCAGTTCTCTTGTTAAAAGCAGGAAAACAGAACATGTGGGCACAGATTCGGGTGGTAGGTAGATGTGGGAGAATGGTAGAGGTTCTTTTCTGATTGCTTTTCTAATGAACTAAGAAGCAAAGGCTGGGTGCGGTGGCTCATACCTGTAATCCCAGCACTTTGGGAGGCGGAGGTGGGTAGATCATGAGGTCAGGATATCGAAATCATCCTGGCCAACATGTTGAAACTCCGTCTCTACTAAAAATACAAGAATTAGCTGAGCGTGGCTGTGAGTGCCTGTACTCCCAGCTACTAGGGAGGCTGAGGCGGGAGAATCGCTTGAACCCGGGAGGCGGAGGTTGCAGTGAGCTGAGATGCTGCCACTGCACTCCATCTTG
Organism: Cacajao melanocephalus; assembly: GCA_963573385.1. Taxonomy (NCBI): domain Eukaryota; kingdom Metazoa; phylum Chordata; class Mammalia; order Primates; family Pitheciidae; genus Cacajao; species Cacajao melanocephalus. Next base: position 53,923 of record CAUYLG010058836.1, read on the forward strand.
GCGACAGAGATAGACTCTGTCTCAAAAATTAAAAATAAAAAGGAAGGAAAATAATCAGTCAAGAGTGAAAATAGGGAGGAGACTTTGGGGGCTTGATGAGAAAAGAGTGAAATAGTTGGCTAAGAGAGTGGAAGAACAAACGATTAGGGAAATAAGCAGCATTACTGGCCCATTTAGAGGGAAACTAGTCAATATTATGTATTTTTCTCGACCATTGGTTTGGACTGGATTGAGAATTCCCCCAAATTCATATGTTGAAGCCCTAACCACAATTATAATGATGTTTAGAGGCAGGGCTTTTTGGAGGTAATTAGGTTTAGGTGAGATTATGAGGGTAGGGCCCCTATGACGGCAGTAGTGTCCTTATAAGAAGAGGAAAAGAGACCAGAGTTTGCTCTCTCTCCAATATGTGGGGACACAGAGAGAAGGTGGCCATCTGCAAGCAAGGCAGAGGGAAATCTGCCAGCAAACGTGTTCTCCCTTGAGCCCACTTCAATCCAATTTTTGTGACAATGGGGTTTCACCATGTTGCCCAAGCTGGTCTTGAACTCCTGGACTCAAGCAATCCTCCTGCCTCGGCCTCCCAAAGTGCTGGGATTATAGGCATGAGCCACTGTGCCCTGCCCTGTCTCCACTTTTTCTATTCCCATTCTCCCTTGAGCCCACTTCAATCCACTTACCCCAACTACAGGGAGCACTGTAAAAGGCAGCAGAGAAATGGGGCAGTATAGAGGGGGATGACTGAACTCAAACACAATGAGTTTTCTTGTTTTTTTTTTTTTTTAAGACAGGGTTTCACCATGTTGGTCAGTGCTGGTCTTGAACTCCCGACCTCAGGTTATCTGCCCGCCTTGGCCTCCAAAGTGCTTGGATTATAGGCGTGAGCCACCGGGCCTGGCCCACAATGAGGTTTTGCCTCCACCATTACATCAAAACTGCTGTTGTCGGCAGCGGGGCGGTGGCTCATGCCTGTAATCCCAGCACTTTGGGAGGCTGAGGTGGGTGGATCACTTGAGGTGATGAGTTCAAGGCCAGCCTGGCCAACATGGCAAAACCCCATCTCTTTCCAGCCTCCAGGACTATGAGAAGTACATACTTGTTGCTTAAGCCACCCGGTCTTTGGCATTTTGTTATAGCAGCCTGAATAGACTAAAGCAATCAGATTGATCCTGAGCTTTGGATTTAAATCTAGGCTAGTAAAATCTAGACAAGATCTGTGGAGGGGAAAGGGAGCAAGAAAGAAACGATAATGAGACTATGGAATCTAAGATGGGTAAGATAAGTTAAAGGACAATGAAAAGGTGATAGGGTCAATGGGTTGGATGTCATGAAGAGGTTGACAAATCACTGGATTCAGAGCATTAGAGAGAATGAGCCAGAAAGATGAAAGGTGACGGTCAAAGAATAGGATATTTTTGTTTTTGTTTTTCTGAGACAGGGTCTTACTCTATCGCCCAGGCTAGAGTGCAGTGGTGCAATCATGAGCTCAAGCAATCCTCCCGCATCAGCCTCCCAAGTAGCTGGAACCACAGGCATGTAACACCATGCCTGACTGATTTTTGTGGTGACGGGGTTTCACCATGTTGCCCAACCTAGTCTCAAACTCCTGAGCTCAATCAGTCCTCTCACATTGGCCTCCCAATGTGCTGGAATTGTAGTCATCAGCCACTGCATCCATCAGCTTAGGATGTTTTAAAATAATCAAAATACTAGCTTTAACTTTAAGATAAATGCAAATGTTTTCAAAATTAAAAATGTAGAGGTTTCATAGAATTAATATGTGAATTCTGTAAGACTACTAGATATAAGATCAACATACAAAACAAATGTATTTCTTTATACTAGCAACAATTAAAAAATGAAATTTACAAAACAATATCATTTACAATAGTATCAAAAATATCAAATACTCAGGAATAAATCTATTGGAAGATGTTCAAGTAGGCCGGGCATGGTGGCTCATGACTGTAATCCCAGCACTTTGGGAGGCCAAGGTGGGTAGATCACAAGGTCAGGAGTTCGAGATCAGTTTGGCCAACATAGTGAAACCCTGTCTTTACTAAAAATACAAAAATTAGCTGGGTGTGGTGGCACACACCTGTAGTCCCAGCTACTTGGAAGGCTGAGGCAGGGAAATTGCTTGAATCCAGGAGGCAGAGGTTGCAGTGATCTGAGACCATGCCATTTTACTCCAGCCTGGGTGACATAGTGACCCAGTGGCCAGGAATGGTAGCTCACACCTGTAATCCCAGCACTTTGGGAGTCTGAGGTAGGAGAATCGCTTGAGCTCAGGAGTTGGAGACCAGCCTGGGCAATATAACAAGACCCCACCTCTACAAAAAGTTTAAAAAGTATTATAATAAATGTTCAAAGAAAACAAAAACTTCTACCTGAAACATTCTCTCTCTCTCTCTCTCTCTCTCTCTCTCTCTCTCTGTCTTAATAGACAGTGTCTCACTATTTTGCCTAGGCTGGTCTCAAACTCCTGGGCTCAAGTGATCTTCCTGCCTCGCCTCCTGAGTAGCTGGGACTAAAGGCATGCACTACCATGCCTGTTTCTATAAAACATTCTTGAGATAAACACGACCTAAATAAATGGACAGATGTTTCAACAGGATAACAAAACAATTTGTTATATATTCATACAATGAAATATTACCAGCAATAATAAAAATAAAAGAACTATGAATATACAGAACAACATGAATGAATCTCATGTGGGTGAATCATGAGGTCAAGAGATCGAGACCATCCTGGCCAACATGGTGAAACCCCATCTCTACTAAAAATACAAAAAAATTAGCTACTCGGGAGGCTGACCACAGGCATGCAACACCATCTCAAAGGAAGACTCCATCTCAAAAGAAGAAAAAGAAAAAGAAAATGGCTACAAAAAATGTTTTTACACTGTCATTATGAATTAGGAGACTCAGTACTGTTAAGATACCGGTTTTTTTTTTTCCAAATTAGTCCATAGATTCAGTGCAATTCAATAAAACTCCCAGCACATTCTGTGCGTGTGTGTGTGCGCACGCACGTGCGTGCACACACGCACTCATACATGGACAAGCTGATTCCAAAATACATATGGACAATCAAAAAACCTAGAAGTTCAGCCAAGTGTGGTGGCTCATACCCATAATCTCAGCACTTTGGGAGGCCCAGGCAGGCGGATCACCTGAGATCAGGAGTTCAAGATCAGCCTGGCCAACATGGTGAAACTCCATATCTACTTAAAATACAAAAATAGTCTGGGTGTGGTGGCAGGCACCTGTAGTCCCAGCTTCTTGGGAGGCTGAGGCAGGAGAATTGCTTGAACCTGGGAGGTAGAGGTTGCAGTGAGCCGAGATCATGCCACTGCACTTCAGCCTGGGTGACAGAGCAAGACTCCATCTCAAAAACAGAACAAAACAAAACCTTGAAGTTGAAAGGCTTATACTACCAGATTCCAAGATTTGCTATAAATCTATAGCAATTAAGACAGGGGACTCCTGGAGTAAGAATAGCTGAGTAGATCACTTGAACAGAATAAAGAGTCCAGGGCTGGGCATGGTGGCTCGCACCTGTAATCCCAGCACTTTGGGAGGCCGAAGTAGGTGGATCACCTGAGGTCTCAACATGGTGCCCCGTCTCCACTAAAAATACAAAAATTATCCGGGTGTGGTAGTGCGTGCCTGTAATCCCAGTTGCTTGGGAGGCTGAGGCAGAAGAATCGCTTGAACCTGGGAAGCAGAGGTTGCAGTGAGCCGAGATCGCACCATTGCACTCCAGTCTGGGTGACAGAGCAAGACTCCACTTCAAAAAAAAAAAAAAATAGAGTCCAAAAATTGACCTACACATACATGTTCTCTTGATTTATGCCACTGTAATCAAGTAGGGGCGGGACAGCCTTTTAATCAAAGGTACTGGAATAATCGGATAAGCACAGAGAAAAATCAACTCTGACCCTTAAATCACACTATACACAAAAATTAATTTGAGTGGATCATAGACCTAAATACAAAAAGTATAATAAACAACTTCTAAATAAAAACATAGATTTTTTTTTATATCGGGGAAAGATTTCTTAAATCACAAAATGCACTTAACTATAAAAGAAAAACTGATTAACTACACTTAATTAAATAAAAAACATCTAATCATCAAAGGACATCAAGAAAGCAAATAAGTTATACACTGATAAAAAAAATCATGTCCAGAACATACAACCAACCTGTACAAACCAATAAAAGGCAAACATTCAATTAAAAAATGAGCAAAGGTCTGTGTTCCTTGGACACTTCTGGAAAAAAACAAATGATCAAAGGACTTGAAAACACATTTCAGAAAAGAGGATATTTGAATGGCCAATAAACATGTCAAAAGGTGCTTAAAATAATATCCCATCAAAGAACTGCAAACTGAAACCACAGTGAGGCACCACACACATTTAGAAAAACGTGGCTGGGCGTGGGGGCTCACGCCTGTAATCCCAGTGCTTTGGGAGGCCGAGGCGGGAGGATCACAAGGTTAAGAGATCGAGACTGTCCTGGCCAACATGGTGAAACCCTGTCTGTACTGAAAATACAAAAAATTAGCTGGGCATGGTGGTGCACGCCTGTAGTCCCAGCTATTCGGAGGTTGCAGTGAGCCGAGATCGCTCAATGCTGCACTCCAGCCTGGCAACAGAACAAGACTCCATCTCAAAAAAGAAAAATGTCTACAAAAAATGCTTTTACACTGTCATTATGAAGGATTGCTGCAGATGTAGAGAAACTGAAACTGTCATGTTATTATTTGGCAGTTTCCTATGAAGCCGAGTATATACCTATACTATGAGCCAGCAATTCCACATCCAGATACCTAAGAAAGATTAGCTCATACATCCATTGAAAGACTTGTACAAGAATGTTCATAGCAGCTTTTCTTATAGTAACCAAAAACTAGACAGAATTCAAATATCCATCAACAGGATAACAAAAACAATTTGTTATGTATTTATACAATAAAATATTATCAGCAATAAAAAAAATAAAAGGACTATACATGCACAGAACAACGTGAATGAATCTCAGAAAATTATGTTGAAAGAAAGTAAGCCAGACACAAAATCATTCTATAAGATTCCATTCACAAGAAGTTCAAGAATAAGCAAAACTAATATATAATGATAGAAATCAGAATAGTGGGTACCTCTGGTGGATTGGGTAGTGATTGAACAAGGCAAGGGAGCCTTCCAGGGAGATTAAAATGTTCTATACCTTGAGCCAGGTAGAGGTTACATGGTGTATACATTTGGAAAAGCTGAGCTGTATGGTTAAGATTTGTGTACTTTCCTGAATGTAGTTTTTTTTTTCTGTTTTTGAGATGAAGTCTCACTCTGTCACCCAGGCTGGAATGCAGTGGTATGATCTTGGCTCACTGCAACCTCCGCCTCCCAGGTTCAGGCAGTTCTCTTGCCTTAGCCTCCTGAGTAGCTGGGATTACAGGCGTAAGCCACCACGTGCAGCTAATTTTTGTATTTTTGATAGAGACGAGGTTTCGCCATGTTGGTCAGGCTGATCTTGAACTCCTGACCTCGTGATCCACCCGCCTCGGCCTCCCAAAGTGCTGAGATTACAGGGATGAGCCACCGTGCCCGGCCTCTTTTTTTTTTTTTTAAACAGAGTCATGCTCTGTCGCCCAGGCTGGAGTGCAATGGCACAATCTTGGCTCACTACAACCTCCACCTCCCAGGTTCAAGTGATTCTCCTGCCTCAGCCTCCTGAGTAGCTAGGATTACAGGCACGAACCACCACACCTGGCTAATTTTTGTATTTTTAGTAGAGATGGGGTTTCACCATGTTGGCCAGGCTAGTCTCGAACTCCTGACCTCAGGTGATCCACTCGCCTTGACCTCCCAAAGTGCTGGGATTACAGGCATGAGCCATTGCGCCCAGCCTCTTGAATGTAAATTATATTGCAATAAAACAGTGAAAAGTAAGGAAGGTTTTTTTTAATTACAAAAGCAAAATAAAGGCTTGCTCTTTGTAGACTACTAAAACAAGTATAACTAGAAGAGAGTGACAGGCCTTGATCTCATTTCTAGGGACAAGGTCTGTCCAGATTTATGCAGGTCTTTGATGGGACAGAGAGAAGGGTTGTATTGTGCAGATGCCAAAGAGATGATCTAGAATCTGTGGGGACAAACCACAGGTAGACAGCTTTCATTCAAGATGAAGGAAACCTTTTTTAACACCCTTCTCCAGACATGAAACAGGCTACCTCGAGCCAAAATGAGCTGGCTGCCAACGGCACGAGCAAGCAGAAGGCAGCCACAGGCATCTGTGCATCTGGTGGGGTTGGGTTACACAGCCTAGGTCTCCTCCTCTGCCTCTGCCTCTGCTACTCCTTTAAAGAATAGCAAGGAGCAGAACAGCCCCACCCACACGATGAGTTGTCCCTTTGGGTTAACAGAAATGGCCAAGCCCATCTGCTGAAAGCCATAGACTGCTGGGGAACTAACTCTGTAGTCTGAGCCCTGATGGAAGTGAAAAGGGAGGGAAGGACACAGGACAAAAGTCTTGGTTCTTAAGAAACTGACAGGTCAGGCAAGGTGGTTCACATCTGTAATCCCAGCACTCTGGGAGGCCAAGGAGGGAGGATCACTTGAGCTTAGGAGTTTAAGACCAACCTGGACAACACAGGGAGAGCCTGTCTCTACAAAAAAATGAAATAATTAGCTGGGCAAGGTGGCCTGCCTATAGTCCCAGTTACTCAGGAGGCTGAGGATCTGTTGAGTCCAAGAGTTCGAGGTTGCAGTGCAGTGAGCCATGATCTCACCACTGCACTCCAGCCTGGGGGACAGAGTGAGACCTTGTCTCAAAGAAAAAAAAAAAAAAAAAAGATAAATTTGGCAGGAAAAAGTGGCCAGAAGTGGTGGCTCATGCCTATAATCCCAGTACTTGGGGAGGCCAAGGCGGGCGGATCATCTGAGGTCAGGAGTTCAAGACCAGCCTGACCAACATGGCAAAACCCTGTGTCTATTAAAAATAGAAAAATTAGCTGGGCGTGGTGGCGCATGCCTGTAATCCCAGCCACTTGGGAGGCTGAGGCAGAAGAAAATTGCTTGAACCCAGGAGGCGGAGGTTGCAGTAAGCCGAGATCACTCCATTGCACTCTAGCCTGGGCAACAGAATGAGACTCTGTCTCGAAAAAAAAGAGAAAAAAAATTGGTGGGAAGATGAAAATAGCTCTGAGCTAGGAGTGAGACAGATTCTCTCCTCCTTCTGCCTGTGGCTGGCTGTGCAACCTTATGCAACTCCCTGAGCCTGGGGGCTAGGCTGGGTAGTTCTTGGGCTTTCTCTAGTACTAGTACTTTCTAGTACTAGTATCCTTTGAGGCCAGATGGGATGGCACATGGGAGTCACTGAAGTAGAAGGTACTGGGATGAGTGACTGCGGTGACTATAGTGGCAGACAGGAGAGAGACTTTAGTCTTCATTCCCCATCTCTTAGAAACGCAGTGAGGGCAAACAGTCCTGCCCCTTCCTATTTCTCCGAACCTCAGTAGCCTAGGACATCCCAAACTCCTCCTGAGTCATCCAGGCCACGTTGGATCACCGTTGGGGCAGGAATCCAGTCCACTCAACCCAGGCTAATTTCAACAGGATTTCTGCCAGACAAAGAGCAATTTCCTGGAGGGTGAGCCATCAGGGCTGGACCTCTTTAGGGCTTGGGCCTCAACCCAGAAAGAGCCTTAAGCCACAGCAATCAGGGACTTCCTTGATTGCCTTGGAGATATAAGCCCCACCCAACCCTGCCCTGCTGCCCTGGAGGAAAAAGGGAGGCTCGAGACCTTATCCAAAACACCCAGTCCTAAACCTTCTCTGACTGCTACCTCCTCTCTTCCCTGCCTCCATTCTTTTCTTCAACATACATTATGACTTCTACTTTGTGCTATACACTGTGTTATATCCTAGATATACAAAGACTTGTGATCCAAGGTGGGTCCTGCCCTAGGAACTCAAAGCCTAGGAGAGACATAGACATGTACAGTTTGTTCTTATGACTTGTAGTTACTATATTCCATATAGTCACCATGAACACTGAATTGGCAAATACTAGACCATTGTTCCTAGGGGAAATGGGAAATACAAAATTAGGTTTCTGAGAGCCTCTGATCACAACACTTTTTTTTTTTTTTTTTTGAGATAGAGTCTCACTCTGTTGCTCAGGCTGTGGCAGTGATGATACAGCTCCGATAAGTGGAGGAACACCAGGGTTCTTGGTCCTCATGCCAGTTTAGATAAAACAAATGACATGGACACACGTGGAGTGGTTTTAAGGAATGCAGGGTTTAAAAGGCAAGGAGGAAGAGAGAAGAAAGAAGGCAGAGGCTCCCCTGTACACAGACAGAGGGAGGGGGGCTCCAAAGCCGAGAGAGGAGATCCCACGAGCTACAGATACCAGCCAGGTATGTAAAGAGGCTGGAGGAGGCCGTGTTTGATTTGCATAGGGCTCAGGGGATTCGTTTGACCAGGCACAAAAGTATAAGAATAACCCAATGGACTTTCAGGGGAAAGGGTTGGAGGGGAGTGAGGGATGAAAGACTACACATTGGATACTGTGTACACTGCTCAGGTGATGGTACACAAAAATTTCAGAAATCATCACTGAATAACTTATTCATGTAACCAAACACCATCTGTTCCCCAAAAATCTATTTAAATAAATAAATAAAGTTCAGGCTGGGCATGGTGACTCACACCTATAGTCCCAGCACTTTGGGAGGCCAAGGCGGGCGGGTCACTTGACGTCAGGAGTTCGAGACCAGCCTGGCAAACATAGTGAAACCTCATCTCTACTAAAAACACAAAAATTAGCCAGGCATGGTGGCAGGCGCTTGTAGTCCCAGCTACTCGGGAGGCTGAGGCAGGAGAATCGCTTGAACCTGGGAGGCGGCAGTTGCAGTGAGCCGAGATCGCGCCACTGCACTCCAGCCTGGGTGACAGAGCAAGACTCCACCTCAAAAAAAAAAAAAGTTCATAATAAAAAAAATCAATTGTATTTCTACACACTAGCAATGAAAAAAATATGGGGTCATAAATAAATGTTAGCAAGCAGACAAATTCACAAATAGGGAATCTGTGAATAATGAAGGCTGTGTTTTGCTATAGGAGATCCTGGAGGAATCTTTGACTCAGGTTGGAAGCAACAAGGAAGACTCCCAAAGAGATGATACTTTAGCTATGTCCCAAAATACAGGGGGGTCCACTCAGGGGGCCATGACCAAAAACTCAGTTATGTGGTTTGACAAAGAATTATTTCCTCCTTATTCAGAAGCATTTTGTTGTTCTCATAAAGTCACCTTTTTCACTGTATCTTCTAAGTCAACACGGAATAGTAGAACTTTCTGAAATGATTGAAATGTTCTGATACAGCACATTCTATAATATGATAACCAATAGTCACATGTGGTGATGAGACTTCAAAATGTGATTAGTGTGATTGAGGAACTGATTTTTACATTTTATTTCATTTCAATTGTTTTAATTTTAATATTAAATAGGCAATGTGGTGTGGTTATCACATTGAACAATGCAATTTAGCTTATTGCAGTTTGTATATATAAAGGGGATTGATTTTTGTGTAATAATTTTATACCTCTTTTCCTTACTGAGACTTCTCATTGTTTGTAGTAGTTTTTCAGTTGATTCACTTGGGTTCTCTTGGCATACAAACATGTCATTGACAAATAAAGATAATTTTACCAGGCCAGGTGCAGTGGCTTACTCTTTCTTTTTTTTCTTTCCCTGCTCCCCTGCTTACTCTTATGATTCCAGCATTTTGGGAGGCTAAGGCAGGCGGATCCCTTGAGTCCAGGAGTTCAAGGTAACATGGTAAAACTCTGTCTTTAAAAAATATATAAGAACAAAAATAAATAAAATTAAATGTAAAATTTTACATATATCTTTCCAACTTTTATTTCTTTTTCTCATCTAATTACATTATCTAATGCAATTTATATTGCTGGTTTATACTGGCCAATGAAATGTTCTGTAGTAGTAGTGGTGACAGTATGTAAGCTTGCCCATGACAGTGGAATTCCTAAGTGTGATTTCTTCCCTATTTTTCTCAAAATGTTACAAACAAGAGACAAGTGAATTTGTTTGTCCCCCAAGCTTGCTAGTGTGTGCTGTGTTTAGAAGCGCCACTCATTGTTTCCCGAGATGGAAATCTATGCATCCCTGGGCTCCGTGGCTCACACCTGTAATCCCAGCACTTTGGGAAGCCGAGGGCTTAAGCCCAGGAGTTTGAGACCAGCCTTGGCAACATAGCAAGACCCTGTCTCTACAAAAAAAAAAAATTAAAAAAATGAGGCGGGAGGATCACTGAAGCTCGGGAGGTGGAGGCTGCAGTGAGCCATGATGGTGCCACTGCCCCCCTGCCTGGGTGACAGTGAGACGTTGTCTCAAAAATGAACAAACAAAAAAGAAATATAGACATCACTTATTTTTTCTTTACTGCTAACTAGAATAACCAGTTTAAGACATCATTTTTGTACTCTCTCCCCCTCTCCCTCTTCATCTCAGTTGCATCCAGTCCTACCAGCTGCCAAACCAGTCCTCTTCTATCTTCGCTGCCTCCACGCGTCTTGTGCTCATCAATACCATTCATTCTTGGAACATTACATGAGCAGCCTCTTCATTAGCCTTCCAGCGTTCCCTTTCATCTCCTCCAATTCTTTCTCCTCAGAGCAGCTGATAGGTCTTTCTACACTCTTAATCTATCGTATGGCTTCCCTACTTAAAACTCTTCAATGGCCTCCCTCTGCTCTTAGGATAAGGACCAAAATGCTTAACATAACCCACAAAGCCATGTTGTGGACCATCTGCTTCTGCCTTCATCCTCAGCCTCATCTTGCACGGCCTTCCCTCAATCTTTGTGCTCCAGCCAATTGGCCTTTCTGTTCCTTGACTCCACCATGATCTCCTTGGCTTCTGGGCTTTAGCACATGCTGTTCCTTCTCCCTGAAATACTCTCTTACTCCCCTCTTCTGTTTGCTTGGCTAACTCTTACTCTTTCTTCAGATCTCAGGCCAGGAACTCTCAACCTTCTCGGATACTGCTACACGTGTTCAAAGCACCTTCCTCTTCCCTGTAACATTCATGACATTCATGTTCATGGTTTTTCAAGGCAGGGAAAAAATCCGTAAAGGCAGGATTCTGCTGTCTCTCCATACTCAGAACAGAGCCTGTCACATAGTTGCCCACTCAATATTTGTTGCAGAAACGAATCTCCCTTTCCCTGGAATCATAATGCATAAACAGCTTCTGCATATGCCTTATCGAAGTTGAAGGAAGCAGGATTACTTGGCCCACATTTTGTAGAAGGGAAGCTTTCAAGGGTTATATGGTATGTGTGCCTACCCAGCCTGAGCCACCAACAATCTATCATATGAGCCTCTGAATGTTCTCTTCCACCCAACTTTCACTCCTCTCTAATCAATTCTCTGCACAGTGTCAGGAAAACATTTGTTTGTTTTTATTTCTAAGGGGCAATGTTTTTTAAAAACATAATTTACTTTTCTGTTTAAATGCCTTTAGTGATAAAATTCAAATTCTCACCCTGGGCTAAAAGGCCCTGGATGATCTGGCTCCTGGGCACCTCCCCACCCCCAACTCATACCACCTACCCTCTCATTCACCACATTCTGCTTTTCTGTTTTCTTTTTTTCTTTTCTTTTCCCTTTTCTCTCTTTTTCTGAGATGGAGTCTTACTCTGTCACCTAGGCTGGAGTGTAGTGGCACAATCTTGGCTCACTGCAAGCTCCGCTTCCTGGGTTCAAGAAATTCTTCTGTCTCACCCTCCTAAGTAGCTGGGACTACAGGCGCCTGCCACCACACCTGGCTATTTTTTGTATTTTCTAGTAGAGACAGGGTTTCATCATATTGGTCAGGGTGGTCTCAAACTCCTGACCTCAGGGATCCACCTGCCTCGGCCTCCCAAAGTGCTGGGATTACAGGTGTGAGCAACCGTGCCTGGCTTCATTCACTACACTCTGGCCACACTGGTCTCCTTCCTGTCCTTCGAATAGTCCAAGTTCTTTGGGCCCTTGGGGTCTGTGTTGTCTCCTCTGCCTCCAGTGCTTTCCCTCTAAACTCTCCTCACATTTGGCTAATTCCCATCCGTTATGAATATCACTTTCTTTTTCTTTCTTTCTCTTTTTTTAAATTTTTTTAAATTTTTTTTTTTTTTTTTTTTTTTTTTTTAGTGGAGACGAGGTCTCACTATGTTGCTTAGGCTGGTCTCGAACTCCTGAGCTCAAGCGATCCTCCCACCTCAGCCTCCCAAAGTGCTAGGTTTACTGGTATAAGCCACTGTGCACAGCCAAATGTTACTTTCTCAGGACATTCCTTCCTGAGCACTTAAAGTAGCTCCGTAACAGTTCCCTCCATCACATCACCTTGCTTATTTCTTTCATGGTGCTTACTACATTCTGAAATTATTTAGTTGTCATTGATCCGCACTGAGAATACAAGCTCTACTTTGTTCACCACTTCATCCTCAGAGCCTAGTTGGTGTATGACATATAGTAGACTCATTGTAAATACCTGTTTGGATCAACGGAATCGATATTCCAAAACAGTGGCAGATCTGGAATTCCTTCTTTGAAATGTGGAGGTGTTGCTCCTTTCTTCCAGAAGGTGGCACTAAAGCTGCAGCTGGTCTTTGGCAGAGGTGTGGGTGGGCTGTGCGGGTGGCAAGACGGGGCAGCAGGGCCAAGTGAAGAGGGGAGAGGCAGGGTTTGTTGTAGTCATGCTGGATCCAAGCATAGAGGAAGTCAATATGGCTCTTCTCCCAAAGAATAAGTAGGTACGATCTCTCCAGAAGGGACCTAGAGTAGCCAATGACCCAAGAGACATTGCTTTCCCTCTCCACCCACCTGTCCCACCCCCAAAGCAGCCTCCAAGGATTCCACGGGGGATCTTGGAAGAGGAGAGCAATTTTCTGTGAGTGTGAAACTGGAGAGAAGCAAGGACGTTCAAGTCGAAATCCCCATAGGATGTTTGGGGGAAATTGTGACCTGGAGAGAAGCGTCATAGTGGGCCAGTGGGAGTTAGGTCTGACGCCCAGCCAAAGCCTGCTCTTCTCACAGCTCCCATTCACTCAGATCCACGTGCCTGCCTCACCCCATCATGCCTGGCCCTGGGCTCGGTGTGGGAGACCATGATGAAGTAGACGAACCCTTAGAGGTGTTCCCAAGGGCAGAGGGGCAGGGACTGCTTCAGAGAGGCTTGCTGGAGTCAAGACACATTGGATGGGTGTCTGCCAGGTGGAGCTGAAGCAGGTGTATCCCAGGGCCAGCCAGGTGACCTGCAAGAAGAGCGGCATCTAGATCTCGGCCTGGGGAAGTCAGTAGGGGTCTCAGACAGGAACTCACAGAAGGGTTTCTAGGAAACTTTTTGTTTTGCTTGCGACAGGGTCTCCCTCTGTTCCCCAGGATGGAGTGCAGTGGTGCGATGGTAGGTCACTGCAGCCTCAGGCTCCTGTGTTCAAGAGATCTTCCTGCTTCAGCCCCCCGAGTAGCTGGAACTATAAGGTGCAAGCCACCACACCTGGCTAATTGTTTTTTCTTTTATAGAGTCAGGGTCTCACTACGTTGCCCAGGCTGGTCTTAAACCCCTGGTCTCACAATCCTCACAACTCAGCCTCCCCAGTAGCTGGGATTACAGGCAGAGCCACTACCCCCAGCTTACAGAAATATTTCTAAACAGGAGAGCTGTGTTACCTTGGCTAGTTTGCAGAAAGGACTATCCAAGCTAGTTTGATCTCCTCACCTTCTTTCTGCAAACTATCCAAGATAACTCGTACTGAAATTGGCTACAATGGGAGTTATTCACACCATGGAAATCACCTAGTGTTCCCAACTAGGCTTTCTCCACCACCCTGTTCCTCACTGGAGGCATTTGTTTTGTTTTGTCACCAGTGTATCCGTGGTGAGATCCTCCCTCATCCGATACACACATCCAGCAGGTACATTCTCACCTTTCAATACCATCAATAACAGTTGTGGAGAAAGAACCACAGGTCTCCAGGAACACCATCGGCCTCCAGCCCTGCCAGCCCTATAGGCTCAGGCATGCACCAGGCAGGAAGCACAGTGTACGGGCACAGCCAGGGAAAGTGTCTGTCTGCCAGTCCCCTGGTCATTCTCAGGCACAGGGAAATAGATAGTGGTGATTATGGTACTGGAGTCTTACAGAGTTGAGATGAAATTCCAATTAGGTCACTCAAGGCTACGTGACTTTAGCTAAATCCCTCTCTACACTAGGGTATTCTTATCTTTCTCTTTCTTTTTTTTTTTGAGACAGAGTCTTGCTCTGTCACCCAGGCTAGAGTGCAGTGGCACGATCTTAGCTCACTGCAACCTCCGCCTCCTGGGTTCAAGCAAGTCTTCTGCCTCAGCCTCCAAGCAGCTGGGATTACAGGCACTCTCCACCATGCCCGGCTAAATAGAAACAGTCCTGACTTAGCAAGAGGCGGGGTGCAGTGGCTCACACCTGTGATCCCACTACTTTGGGAGGCTAATGCGGGAGGATTGCTCGAGTCCAGTGGGAAGAACCGGCCTGGGCAATATAGTGAGACCTCCATCTCTACACAAAATTTTAAAATCAGCCAGGTGTGGTGGTACACACCTATCTATAGTCCCAGCTCCTCGGGAGGGTGAAGCAGGATTGCCTGAACCTGGAAGGAAGATTGCGAGTGAGTCAAGATTGCACCACTGCACTCCAGCCGTACCTTCAGACATGTTCTCCCCCACCCAGTGGCATCTGGGGCTCAGTGTGTCCTAACCGAGTCTTAAGGCAGAAGGTCTCAGTAAGTGGCTGAGGACACAGACAGAAACAGGCAGCTGTTTTCCAGCTTTTATGAAAATTAATAACATTAATAGCTCACAGACATATACACACACACACACATCGCTATGTACAGTCATTAAGTTATTAATTATGTTCTGTAAAAAAAAAAGGTTTCTACATTAGTGTTCCAGGCTAGGCCCGATCAGTCATTGGCATATTCACAGTGGCGGCCCCAGGGCTCGGCCCCACGGGCAGGCAGAGGGGAGGCAGGAGGCCATAGAGCAGCTGGCCCCGCAGTGACCACAGCAAGTGTCCTGGGCCACCTCCTTGAGCCTTCAGTTCCTTTCCTGGCACCTGCAGTCCAGCTGCTCAGCAAGCAGGCAGACAGGTCCTGATCCCTCATGTGGTCTGCGTGGTAGCTTCGGGCAACGTCGTGGGCCCTAGAGGATGCTAGCCAGCTCTGTGGAGTCTGTTTCTGAGCAGCCAGAGCTGCTGGCTTCCTCCCTGCAAGAGCCAGAGGAGATGGGTTGGAGGAAGAATCCATCCTTACCCCTCCCCAGCCCCACCTGCCTCCTTCCTCATGTGCTCTTGGGCCTGCAGTCAGACTAAAGTGAACCACGGGACACAGAGTTTGCTCACTCCCACTTTCAGCCCAGAAACTGCTGGTCGGTGTGTTTACTGTCCTTGCTGCACACAGGGCACCGCAAACCCCAGAACTACACCCTCGCCTGGGCTGGCTGATGGGCTGGCATGACTCACTCCACTCCGCCCCCTGGTTTCCCCAAATGCAGGGTTCAGACCACACTCTAGGTCCTGCAGGCCAGGAGGCTGATAAAGAGTGCAGGCTCTGGAGCTGGAATGCTGAGGCTCAAATCCCAGCTCCATCCCTTTCAGCTGGGCCAGGTACTCCTCCTGCTGAAACCTCAGCTTCTTCACCTGCAGAGGGGGAACCCTAAGAACCTGATACTTAGGGTTGTTGGAGGGCTATGGGAGGTCATGGATGCATGTGTCCTATAACAAACTCCTTAAGGGCAGAGATTTTTGCCTTGTCCACTAGAGCAATCAATGCCCAGCACACAGTAGGCAGCCAGTACGTATTTGCTTTTGTTTTATTTATTTTTTTTTTTTTGAGATGGAATTTCACTCTTGTCACCCAGGCTGGAGTGCAATGGCATGATCTCAGCTCACTGCAACCTTCCCTTCCTGGGTTCAAGGGATTCTCCTGCATCAGCCTCCCAAATAGCTGGGATTACAGGCATGCTGCACCATGCCTGACTAATTTTGTATTTTTAGTAGAGACAGGGTTTCACCATGTTAGTCAGGCTGGTCACAAACTCCTGTCCTCGTGATCCGTCCACCTCGGCCTCCCAAAGTGCTGGGATTACAGGCATGAGCCACCGTGCCCGGCCCGTATTGGTTGAATAAAGGTAAGACTACTCAACACAGTGCCTGGCGTGTACTTAAGTGTTAGTACTGCCCAGAGAAGACCTGCAGGGGGTGAGTCTGGACTTGGCCACAGGAGGCACAAATTGAGGACGTAGGCGCAATGACGTCCCCTTCTCCAGCATCCTGTCCCCTCCCCACTCACCTCAGTGCCTGCAGGGCTTTCTTATTCTGCCGCCGCCTCTCCTCATCAATGGGGTACAGTTTGAAGAGCAGCAGGCCCAGCAGGATGAGAACTATGGGCGCCATGGTCACGAGCATGTTCAGTGTAAACTTAACACGTTCCGGCTGGGAGCAGCTAAGGGTCTGGTACCCTGCAAAGCTGTGGGACCCAGGGGGCAGGAGAGCGGTGAAGATGGGGCACCTGGGGCCTGGCCCTGCCCAGTCCTGCCCCAGGTCCCCACCCCACTCACTCGAGACTGAGGGTGGAAATGCCCAGTGACACTCCAGAGGCAAACTTGGTGAAGAAGACATAGAAGGAGAAGAAGATGGGCTCGGTTCCATGGAAGTGGGGCTGCTTCAGATGGAAGTCATCAATGACGTCAGGCAGCATGGACCTGCGCAGAGTGGCGACAGCCATGAGGACCAACCCACCTGATGGGCCTGTGTGTTAATGAGAACAGGTGGCCTTCTGGAAGCTTGCAGTACCATGGGCACACAGCTCAGTGAGGAGATGGCACCTTCACACGAATAAGAGAAGGCCTCTCGCTCTAAGAGGAAGTACCCCTGCCTGTAGGAATTTAGCTTGGCAAGTGGAGCACAGGCCAGATTAGAGCCCCCATTTTTCACTCTGACTAGGTGTCCTTGCAAAGTTCACTACCTGTACAACTATACAGGACAGACCTTCCCCACTCCCAATCATGACACACAGAATGGCTTATGGGAGAAACCCCCACAGAACTCTCCCCAAGGAGCTTCAAAGCTGGGGACTAGGGGCCGGGGATACCCAAGGAGGGGGCCTGTATATACCTACCAGGGTAATAAGAAGGCAGCTGCCACACTGATGCCAGCTGCCACAGCTACCACATATGTGACGATGAGGTTACTCTCCATAAGGGCCACCAAGATGAGAAATGGCACTGCTGACTGGGGGAGGAGGTACAGAAAGGTGAGTCAGCTGGGAGGTTCCCACTAGACATCCCAGCTCAACCCAGGCTCTGCTCTTCAGCCCCACTCACTGAGATCCCAACATAGACAGCCGTCTTCTTGCCAAACCGGGTCAGGAACCACTGCCAGATGGGAATGGTGAACGTGGCCGAGAGCTGTGGATGGACAAAAGGTTAAAGGGAGGTGGCTTAAAGCCACAGAGCTCCTCCTGCCCTTCCCAGAACCCCAAAGGGGCTCCCAGCCCCGCCCAAGAGCATCCAGATGACATCATGTGAGCAGCAAGGAAGCTGACAGGCACCTTCCATAGCTCCCCAGGGGAGCTCAGAGCCGCTCCAGGCCCACCTCGTCTGCTGCCCCCTCAAACCTCTGAGCAAAGTTCCTGGTGTCCTCATGTCCTCACCCTTGCTTTTGCTGTGCTCTCTACTTGAACATCTCACCTCAAACTCTCTCACAGTCCTGCCTACGCGAGGTCCAACCAAATATTCTGAGAAGCCTCCCTCATCCTGTCATGACCTCAGGCCAGCCTGAGAAACGTCCTCTGCCTGTCCCAAGAACCATCCCACAGCCTATTCCGCTTTAGCCCAGCCTGCTCGCCCCCGCTCAGGCCCCACACTCACCATGATGGCCAGGAGTAGATTCTGGAATTCGTTGCGGAAGCCCAAGGTATAGGTGCAAAACAAGACAAAGTTCCCCTCCACCAGCTGGGCACGGGGCAAGGTAGGGAAGGAAATGCAATGAAAGAGGTGATGTTGGGGGTGAGCCTTCCCCAAACGTCCCTCATGCTCCAGAGAGCTCTGCTCACCCCACTCCCATTACACCCCCTTCTTAGGCTGAGCATGTCAGACCCCCACTCACCATGAAAGCCAAGGAGGTGAAGAGGAAGCCGGTAATCAGCTTGATGTATGGGCCGTGGCTCATGACTAGCCGGAGGCCCTGGAAGTAGGCGATCGGCTCAGCCTGCTGGGCCTCATAGGGTTCTGGGGGCCAGAGGGGACAGTGAGGAAGGAGCAGAAGCCCCTCCCAAAGCCTGAGGGCCAGGCAGAAAGACACAGCCATGCATGCTGGGGCCTGCACCCCTTCCCAGGCACCCCCTTACCTCTCCGCTCCCGCACGCCCAGGGTCAGGATGACAGCGCAGATGACATAGATAGAGGCAATGACCCCTGCTGCCAGCAGGTATGCATTTTGCTATAAGGAGGTGAAGGCGACATACAGGGACGGTCAGTCTGAGCTCATCCCAGCAGCCCCCGTCCCAGCAGCCCTACTCAATGATCTTGGGCCAGTCCCCTCCCCTCTGGGAGCCTCCTGTCTCCATCTGTGAAATGGGAGGATCGTCCCAGGCCTGCTGTTGCTTCCCAAGGCTGGACGGTTAGGAATCACAAAGAAACCAGGCTGGCTGGGTTCAGCCCTCACACCTGTAATCCTAGCACTTTGGAAGGCCAAGGCAGGAAGATCGCTTAAGCCCAAGAGTTTGAGGCCAGCCTGGGCAACTTGGCAAGACCCCACGTCTACAAATAATAACAAAAGAAAGAAAGAAAAAAAAAAACAGGCTGTGGGGTCTGACAGACCAGAATTCAAATCTTCCCAAATCTCTGCAATTCGCTAACTTTATGACTCTAGGCAATTTACTCAGCCTCTCTAAGTTTCAGTTTCCTTTTCTGCAAAGTAGGTATATTGGGTCTATTAATTGCTATGTATACCAAATGCCCAACATTTATTTAATAAACACTAGCTGTTACTATCTTCAGGATGACTACAAATCACCTCGCTGTTCCTCATCTCCCCAAATCCCTGCCCTGCCTGGGCCTCACCGTTTCTCTGTGTGAGGTGATGTAATGTGTACGGTTGGCACTTTGTGAAGCCTCTGCAGAGCTATTGTGGTCCTGGAAACAAGGCATGTCTGCTTGGCCCACGATTTGCCCCTGGATCGCCGTGCCCAGCACTGTGCCCAGCACTTCCACAGTCATCCCTGGACAGGAGAAAAGGAGGTGTTTTGGAGGCGCCTCATGGATTGTGGGCCCAGGGAGGAAGGTCAGATGGGTGGGAGCCCAGCTGTAGCTCCAGGCAGGGTGGGTAGAGGTGGTGGGGCAGAGGACACCTTGCTCCAGGTTTCACCTGAGCAATAAAGGAATTGACTCGTTTTTAAGATGGTTTCACACCCACACACCAGAGCAGAGTAAAGAGCTGGGTCCACAAGGGAAGAAGTGTGGCTAGAGGGTCCCTGGAGGGTGGGGTTAGGTGCGCTGGGGAGAGACTCACGATAGGCGGTGGCCGAATCCCGCTCAGTCTGCTCGGAGCTGATGAACATGGTAAGAGCCGAGTAGGGAACGTGGAAACACTGGCATGGAAGACAGGCCCTTGGCCGGTCAGGCGGACGGACACACCAGTGTAGCTTCCGGCACCAACCCCGGGGGCTCCAAGGACCGCCCTCCTCCTAGCCCCTAGAGACACCCAGGGGAGGTACCCACACTCACCGTGACCAGCGTCTCAAAGAGGCAATAGAAAAGCAGGTACCAATAGGTCTGGCCCTGTGGGAAGTCAGGCACGAACCAGATGAGGAAGTAGGCGATGACGGCCAGGGGTGTAGAGAAGATGATCCTGAGGAAGAGGAGGGTGTGAGCGGAGGCCAGAGGCCGAGAGCCCAGGAGCCAGGCCCAGCCCAGACTGCTGTGCCTCACAGGGTCTTCCTTCCTTCCCTGTCCTCCTGCAGAATCCACCCACCCTGGGGCCTCTGGGAAGAGGCTGATGGCCAAGCCTAGAATGGCAGATGGGAACTGGGCCCCCAGACTGAAATCCTAGGCATGGAGTGTGAGGTCAGACACTTGAGTCTCGTCCACAGGCAGCAGCCTCTAATGGGCTGAGAGAGCTAAGACAGGAGTCCAAGACCTAGGTGGCCAAGCAAGGAGGCAGAGAGAAGGAGCAGCCCTAATCCCTGTGTTATCACGTGAACACACCCCATTCACACACATCCTCCATTCACACACATGCCCATACACACACACACCATTCACACACACACACCATTCACACACACACACCCATTCACACACACACACCATTCACACACACACCCATTCTCACACACACACATTCACACACACCTTCCATTCACACACACATTCACACACACACCATTCACACACACACCCCCATTCACACACACCCTCATTCACACACACACCCCATTCGCACACACACCCCATTCGCACACATACACCATTCACACACACACCAGTCACACACCCCCATTCATGTACACACACACCATTCACACACACCCATTCACACACACACACCCATTCACACACACACCATTCACATTCACACACACACCAGTCACACACAGCCCCATTCACACACACATATCCATTCACACACACACACACCAGTCACACACACCTCCATTCACACACACATACCACACACACACCAGTCACACACACCCCCATTCACACACACATCCCGTTCACACACACCCCCATTCACACACATCCCCATTCACACACACACACACCATTCACACACAGAGGGAAGCTGGTGTGATGGAGAGAGGCCAGCTCCAGGTGAAGGAAAGCTGAGGGCCCAGGTGGGCAAATGTCTGCCTTCCCCATGTGAGTTCCGCGCCATCACAAAGGGTTAGACATCAGGATGCACTAACTCCATGGCATCAGTGCAGCAAGGCAGCACAGGCCATGGTAAAGCGAAAGGCCTTTTAAGCCACTCTTCAGGGATTTGATTCTAGCTCCACTGACTAATTATAAAACTTAGTCTTGGAAAGTTATTTAAATTATCTGAAGCTCATTTCCTCATTTGTGAAGTGAGAGTAGTAATAGCACATAACTTACACTCAGCATTCTGTAAGAAAGATCAAGTTCCAACTATGGGCTGGGTGCTATTCTAATTACTTAGGATATACCAGAGAACAGATAAAAAAAAAATCATTGCCCGTGTAGAACTTACCTACTAGTTGGCAAACAGAAAAATTTACATAATTTAAAAGTTATATATATCATTCAACTTTCATAAGGAATAAAATTCTGACACATGCTACAACATAGATGAACCTTGAGAACATTAAGCCAAGGAAAATCAGCCATATACAAAAAAGATAAACATTGTGTGATTTCACTCATGAGGTACCTAGAGTGATCAAATTCATGAAGGAAGTTGAATAGTGGCTGCTACGGGATGTGGGGAGAGGGGAATGGGGAATTAGTGTCTGGTATGTACAGAGCTTCAGTTTGGGAGGATGTAAACCGATGGATGGTGGTGACAAAGTGAATGTACTTAGGCTGGGCACGGTGGCTCACACCTGTAATCCCAGCACTTTGGGAGACCAAGGTGGGTGGATCACCTGAGGTCGGGAGTTCGAGACCAGCCTGGCCAACAAACCCCATCTCTACTCAAAATACAAAAATTAGCTGGGCATGGTGGTGCACACCTGTAATCCCAGCTACTCAGGAGACTGAGGCAGCAGAATTGCTTGAACCCAGGAGGCAGAGGTTGCAGTGAGCCAAGATCACACCACTGCACTCCAGCCTGGGTGACAGAGTGAGACCCTGTCTCAAAAAAAAAAGACTCCTGATTATTACATCCTTAATGTGGAATGTTGAAACTGCACTGCCCAGAAAACAAATATTCGAGAACCAACAGGTTTGTATGCCTGCTGTAAAAAAAAAAAAAATGCCACTGAACTGTACCCTTGAAAATGGCTATAATGGCAGTGGCACATGCCTGTTGTCCCAGCTACTTGGGAAACTGAGGCAAAGGGATTTCTTTCCCCCAGGAGTTTGAGTCCAGCCTGGGCAACATAGCAAGATCCTGCCTCTGAAACATTTTTTGATGGTTATGGTAAATTTTATGTTACATATACTTTACCATAGTTTTACAAAAAGGTTATAGAACGTGTTGGGAGATGAGTGCTATGAAGAAAAGGAATAAAACTGGCCCCAGGGGACTAGAATAAGGGTACAGTTCACAACTGAGTGGCAGGGTAGGCCTCACTGAGAAAGTGGCATCTGTGCCAAGTCTGAGTGAGAGGAGGGAGTCGGCCTTGCAGTCACCTGAGGCAAGAGTGGGCCGGGCAAAGGGAATAGTCAGTGCAAAGGTCCTTGGAAGAGGAAGAGCAAGGCCAGGGGGGCTGGAGTGAGGAGAGCAGGGGAGATGGAATTAGGAGATGAGACAGGAGTAGAAATGGAACTCCCGAAAGGCCATTGGAGGTGGCTTGGTTCTAGTTTACAGGATCAAAGTAACTTTCAGACTTGGTCGATACTAAAATGTCAAACTGTTTGGGACACTGAGTGCTATCATGATCTCATCAGGGAAGCTCAGCAGGAGAGCTGGCGTGTGTAACTAGTGCACATGCGTAACTGGTCCCACACCAGGGGAGCCACCGAAAGCCCGGGCTGGGAAGGAGAACTCAGGCCCAGCTGCTGCATCTCAGCCTCCCTGTGGGACCCTGCTGACACCTGGCCTCTCACACAGTGGCCCCAAGAACTCCAGGAGAAGTGACTGTCAAAGTCTTTCTGGTTTGGCCAGGAATGGTGGCTCAAACCTGTAATCCCAGCACTATAAGAGGCTGAGGCAGGAGCACTGCTTGAGGTTGGGAGTTTAAGACCAGCCAGGACAACATAGCAAGACCCCATCTCTCTCTCTCTCTCTCTCTCTCTCTCTCTCTATATATATATATATACATATATTTTTTTCTAATTAAAAAAAGAAAAAGAAAAGTCTTTCTGGTTTGAAGAAGAGGATTTGAATGTAGGCTCAGAGCAGGGGCTGCCCCAAAGGAGGAGAATCCCAGGAGGAGAGGGCTACAGGGCTCATGAACCCTGACAGGCACAGTTTCTTCCTACACTGAAAGGAAAGGGGGTTCCAGGTCTTCAGGCCTGGCCTGAGGAGGAGCCAGGTGGTATGGATGGGGAGGTCTGGCCTGGCATGGTGGCTCACACCTCTAATCCCAGCACTTACGGAGGCAGAGACAGGACAATAGCTTGAGCCCAGGAGTTTGAGACCAGCCAGAGCAGCACAGTCAGACCCCATTCTCCACAAAAAAGAAAGAAAAGTTTGGACAGGGAGGTCATAGGTACAGCAGCCCTTAGCCCATGAGCCATCCCACGTGCACGAATACACAGGCGCTGCCAGACACGGGAGCTCACGCACACAGGCACCTGCTAGATCTGAAACCAGCCTGAAGGGCGCCAGCAACTTCCCCACGCTGGCTGCCACACCTGCCCAGCAAGAGTCCCTCAGTTCCTACACCCCACGGGGAGGGCCTGCCCGCCTCCACCTCTCCTGAATCTGTCTCCTCAGAGAACAAGAGCACCTCGTCAACCTTGGTCAAACATTCCATCCTCTGCTCATAGGCAGCTGAGCAGCTGCTGCTGAGGAACCCAGTGTGACTGGGAGTAACCCGGCCTGCATGGGGCTGGCCCAGCAGCCGCCTCCCATTGGCTGGGCCTCATGAGGAGATGTGGCAGCAGAGCCCCGCCTTCCACTGGCTGCCAGGCAGGCGGGCACTGGGCCAAGTCTCATGGGCTGGCGCTGGGGGAGCCCTGAGCACCCTGCACAGGTAAGGCAGGCCGTCCTGCCCCCCGCCCTGAAGACTGGATCAAAGGCTCCAACCTGGGCCTTAGCCAGGGCCTGGCAGGATTGGGGTGGGTGGGGGGCCTCGTGGGAAAGGAAGCTGTGGCGGGGACAGGGGTTGCAAGAAGAGCTTTGAAGGCCGGAGGCCAGGTATGGGCGCCCCTGGGGCAGGAAGGCGCCCACTTAAGCCTGGATGTGCTGGAGATGAAAGGGGTATGCCCCCCCACGCCCTGAAGCAGGATGTCCTGGAGGGAACCAGAGCCCCGGCCTGACAGCCTGTCCCGTACGTCTCCCCTGCCGTCTGATCTGTGGCACTACCTCCCCCTACCTTGCCCCACAGCCTGAAGCTGAGTAGCACAGGCTTTGTACCAAGAGAAAAGGTAATTTACATCATCCAAGGTGCCAAAGGTTATGGATTTGCTACCCCATTCCAGGTATTACCCCACGCCCTGCTCGGGGTGTCAAATTATATATCATTGCACTGTCAGGAGGGTCCCACTGGGAGGTGGAGATGCAGCAGGCTGCGCCTGAAGTCTGAAAGTCTGATTCCCAGCCCAGGACTCCGCAGTTCCCTTGGTGTGGCCTGTACTAGGGACCGCATGCCAGCTCTCCTGCTGAGCTTCCCTGATGTGACCATCATAGCGCTTAGTGTCCCAAGCAATGCTTGATATTTTAGTATCAACTTATTTAAGTCTCAAGATTATATCAACCTTATGAAGGAGAATTAAGCCAGGCGCTGTTCTAAGAACATCGAATAATAAAAACTAATCCTCACCACAACTCTGTGAGATAGGCATAATTATTATCTCCATTTCACAGATAAAGAAACTTGAGACTCAGAGATGTGAAGTGACTCAGCTGTAAGTAGGGAAATTGGGATTTAAACCAGGGCAGGGGCCGGGCGTGGTGGTTCACGCCTGTAATCCTAACACTTTGGGTGGCTGGGGCGGGAAGACTCCTTGAGCTCAGAAGTTCAAGACCAGCCTAGGCAACATAGTGAGACCCTGTCTGTACAACAATAATTTTTAAATATGAGCCAGGTGTGGTGGCACATGCCTGTAGTCCCAGCTACTCAGAAGGCTGAGGTGAGAGGATCAGCTGAGCTGAGGTACTCTAGGCTGCAGTGAGTGATGATCACACCACTGCACTCCAGCCTGGGTGACACAGCGAGATGAACGAACGAATGAACAAACGAAAGAAAGGAAGGAAGGAAGGAAGGAAGGAAGGAAGGAAGGAAGGAAGGAAAGAAAGAAAAGAAAGAAAAAGAAAGAGAGAAAGAGGAAGGAGGGGGGGAGGGAAAGAAAGAAGGAAAGAAGGAAGGAAAGAAAGAAAAGAAAAGAGAAAATGAAAAGAAAAGAAAAGAAGCCCAGGCAGGCTGGCTCCAGAGTGACAGAGTGGGAGAATTCAGAATTCCAGCTTCACCAAGGGGAATGAGTGGATCCTGGGGAGGAATGAGGCCAGAGCTGCTGAGCCGAGCACTTTGGCTGGCCTGGAAGTGAACTGGCTGAGTATTCCAGTGCCCACGCTCTGGGTAACTGATGCCTCAAATGGGGTTTCAACACCCCTAGGCTTTTGCCTCCTCCCTTCTCCTCACCCCCCAGCCTGTGAGAAGACAGCTAGAAGGACCAAGGAACAGATATGCTGGAAGCCCTGCCTTGTGCCACCTCGAAAGAGCTTCTTCTACTCACCAGGGCATAAGGCGACCCAGGCAGGTCCAGGAGGATTTGCTGATGCAGAAGCCCACCAGGGGGTCTGTGATGGCATCCCAGGCTCTGCCTACAAACAGGATGATGGAGGCAGAGAAAGGGCCCACCTGGAATGGGGAGAAGCAAAAGACAACTTCCTCATCCTTCTACTCGCCTCAACTCTCATTGGTAGGCAGAAGCAGAGGCTCCCTTCCTGTCTCAGCCAGGACCTTGTGACCCTGAGCTGCTGCCACGTGGGCCTTACACATCTTCACTTGCCTCATTAATCATGACAACAGTGTTTCTCCAATAACAGTGGCACTCTGGCACCTCCCTAGAAGCTTTCCCAGATCTGTCCCCTTAATGCTTCCCTCCACTGCCCTTGAAGACATTTCCATCAATTCAAATGAATCCACAAACATTTCCTTCCCTCCCTCTCTCAGCCCGGAGCCCCTGACCACCTGATAGCAGAATGAGCATTCACGCGGTGAACACAGTGTGCTTCAGTGTACCCACCTGTATAATGGGAGTTATGAGCTCTATCTGACACGTTCAAGCTCTATCTTGGATGTGGAAGAAGGAGTCTATAGATGCTTTTTAAAAAGGGACTTGTCACTATCAACTCAAGCTAACCCCCTTCCCCCAAGACCCCTAGGCCCTAAATACAGACTCTCCAGACTTCTCCTCATCCATCAAAGCCCCGCTATTGCTCTTGCTCTGGAAAGTGGGTATTCTTCCCCATACCATAGTCTCCCCAGTCCGACCCCCCAACCCCAGCTCTAACATCCACTACAACAGGTTTATACTTTGACTCCAGGTTCCTCATATTTACACCCCACTCAAGGCCCAGCCCATGAGAGTTATTAAAAAATGAGCTGCTGAAGTTTTTTATTCTTTGTGGAGTTCAGTGTCCCTGCTCTGTAAATGTATACAACTAAGATGTGCTGCTTGCCAAGTTAGATGCTACATAGAGAAGACAGCCAGTGCGGGAGCCCTGGTCATCACGGCTATTCCACCTCCCACTCTCTCATCCAGACAGGGCAAATTCTCAGGATGCCAGGCTTCTGGCCAAGGCTTCTCAATGCACAGAATAGTCGTGTTTCACCCTAAGTACCCCTCCCAGTCAAAGACCCTGTGTACTGGTGCACTCTAACTTAGCCTAGCACCTGAGGGCCCCTCTGCTCCTCAGGTAAAGGTGGGATGCATCTCATCCATGAGCCTGGCAACACCTACCAGCCCCTGAGCCAAGCCAGCTATCTCCTAGCCAGGGACACAGTGTGCCAGTCTCTTCCAAGAATAGCATCCCCAGCAGGCCCCATTCTCCCTCATTCTACCGCCTACCCCTTCAGGCTCTGTTGCTCTTGCCAATTAAAGAGGAGTAGCCAGGCCTTTCCAGCAAAGACTTCTGGGGTGGAGAAACTCCCCTCCTGGATACCTTCCAGGATCTTCTCATTTCTTGCTCACTGACTCTGAGAGGCAGCAAAGTAGCGATTTCTGGTCCCATTTCACAGATGGGGAAAACTGAGTGAACTGACCCAGGGTGCCTAGTCTTTCCCACCTCAGGACACTGAAGGAGCCCTCAAAGGCTTAGACCACTCACCTGAGCCACATCCAATAGGTAGATCTGAAGGAAGAAACCCAGGGCACAGCCCGTCACCTGGTAGGGGGCTCCCCCAACTGCATAGCAAAGCTTGTTACACACGGACAACTGTTGTTTCTTCTTTTTCGGTTCCTTCTGGGAAGAGGAGGAAAAGATGAAAAGAGGCCCAAGATCCTGGCCTCCATCCTAAAAGGTTCCACAGGAAGGACCACCCCTCCAGCCAATTCTACCAGAACAAACAACTCTGCCTTGACCTGTTCCTACCCAGGAGATCCCACTTTCCATAAAAGAAAGGTGCTCTCCAATCTTAGGACCCTGGAAAAGGGGAATCCACACTTGTGTGAAAGTTGCCCCTAAGCCACCTCCCTCCTAGAGATTCTAAGGAAACTTATCAGCCCACCATCCCCAAAGAACTCCTCCCAAGGCCTCAGCCACTGCTCCTTTCCAAGTTTCAGGGGGAGCATGCTCCAGCAGCGGACCTGTCCCCACCCGGCACCAGCTGCCACAACCTGAAAATCCGCTTGCTGCCAAGAGCTGCCTGAGCCCAGCCCAGGCTCCTGCCCTGGCTCAGAGGCAGAATCCACCTGCCTACTCCTGGTAAGAGCTCTAGAGATCTGTGAGGCCGGGCCCAGCTGACTGCAGGCGCAGCTGTTCCACCTGTCCCGGAGCATCCCTGACCCCTATAGGCGGCCAGAGCTTCAGGCAGACCCAGGAACTGTCCTGTCCTCCAGCTTCCCGTCCCACTGCCCTCCAACCCTGAGCTCCTAGAGGAGCTTGGAGAGGGGAGGAAAGGCCTTCCAGGTTCAGGCCTGGGCCCTCTCCGGGTGGGGCACTAGGGAGGTTGGGTTGCCCGGGGAAAGTAGATATTACTCATGCATAGTAACAGCATAATTGCTCACCCAGCTCCTTCCAAGGATCAGTTCATAAAATTAAAAGGAAAAGGCAGTCACCTCCCACGAAGATATGTATTGCCTGAGATCCCTTCCTAGGGGCCCGCCTGATTTTATTAGGTCCTTCAATAGGTGCCCACGGCTGGGGATGGGGTTGATGGTCTCCAGGCGCAAAGCATCGTTCCCGCGCGAACACCCACATTTACACAAATGCCTGAGGTACGCGGCCCCTTTAAGAGCAGAGCTCTTGTTCTTATGAATGAGCGGTCCTCACAGCAGAATTGAGGAGCGAGAGTTAGGGGTGGGAAGTAGGGGATGAGAGATGGGGAACCAAGGGGAATTTCCCAGATTTCTAGGGTCGTCTCTGGCGTTTGGGGCGGCAAACCCCAGCCGTTCAGCATCGAAGAACCGAAACCGGATAGGCAGAGCTGGGAACCACAAGGGGCTGTGGGCAGAACCCCTCCGCAGAGCGTGGAGTGCGGGTGAGTAAAGGGGGGCGACGGTGCCCACAGCCTTTCTCCGTCGCCCCCTGCCCCCGGGCACCCCCAGGCCCTCTCTGGCCCATAGGCTTCCTGTCTCCGGCTATCCAAGGGTCCCCTGACCAGGCCGATCCTCCTACGCCCCCGATCCCCCATTTCAGCCCACCCCCTTTCCTCGCCCTCCACGCGGGGTGCCGGGCCCTCACCTTCACCTGGGCAGGGCGTTCACTGGCTTGGAGGATGCTGGTGGGCAGCAGCCCCGCCGCGGAGCCGCTCTCAGCGCCTTCTCCTTTGGCCATGACCCGCGGGCCACGCCGCCTGGGGCCGGGTCGCCGGGATGCTCCTCTGCCCCGCAGGCCGCCGCTCCTCCCAGGCTGGCGTCGTAGCCTCCTTAGCCACGGTCGCCGCGCGCGAGCAAAGCCGGCTGGCAGGCGAGGCACACACTCTGCTGCACGCCCCCTCCGCGCCTCCTAAAGTTCGGCCCAGCCCTCTCAGGTTTGGCCAATCGCCGAGCCCCGCTGCCCCGCCTCCAGCCAATCCCGTCGCCCGCCTCCCCGCCCTGCCTTGCCCGGCGGCTCAGTGCCACCGAGCCACGTTCTCCAAACCCCGGAACCGGCATCCGCCTGCGCTGGCTCCTCACAATCTGAGTAACAGACCGCGAGACCTCCTAGACACGCACGAGGAAACCGAGGCCTCAGGCTGAGGTCCCCGAGGTTCCCAAAGTCCGACTCTCCCCGAGTCAGGCCTACCACCCATGACTTCTGACCCCCAGGCCTAAGAAAGGTAGGGGCTTTCTGAAGCCCACTTTAAAATCTGGAGTCAGGACGTGTCTCCTTCTCCTTCAAGGCTAGAGGATGTAGGCTGACACCCTTCCGATGCCTTTCTCTCGTCCCCGAAGACACAGCATTCCCCCTTCCTGCCCTTGGCATCTGGGCAGGGAGGTGAAAGATGAGGCATCAGTGGCTTCCCCGGCTGTCAGGGAGCTCCCAAGTGGAGAGAAGCCGGGGCTACACCCACTAGTACACTAGGACAACAGTGGCCTTTTATGGATAGCTTCCTCCATGCTTAATGTGATCTCTTTAGGCCCTCAAAAACCACCAAATGAGGGTGGTACTATTATTATCCCCATTTTACAGCACAGGAAAGGGAAACTTGGAGAAGTGAAACAAATGTTATGTGGCAGAGGCAGGCCTGAAAGGTTTTGTTGATTCCAAAGCAGTTGCTCTCAACAGCCCTGTTCTATCCCTCTTAGCATAAATTACAGAAGACCGAATGGAGTGTATGTGTCTCCCCAGCAAGAAGCCCCGGGAGACACAAGGCTCCAGAGGCACCGAGGGTTGAAACAGGGAAAGTTTTGAAAAAGAGAATGTCCAGAAATGTGGTCCTCCAAAGAAGATGGGAGGACATTAGTTTGGAACAGAGGGCAGGCACAGATACCAGAAAAGAACAGTCTTTAATTCCATCTGTGAGTCCCTTATGTCAACGTCACCCCAGTCTTTCCAGGTCTCTGATTAGTGAAGGGGCTGCTGGAACTCTCAAAGGCCACCCACCTGGTTCCTGTGCTTCTTAATGTCAGCCTCCTTTTTCCTTTCTCTAAATCTCTGATTGCAGGGAGGAGAGATAAGGTCTTTTGGCCTCATGGTCACACCAAGCTCCCTCATACGCCTAGCAGATCCCATCTGGACACACAGTTCTTGGCCACTGCTGAGCAGAAGAGAGCCAAAGTGAGGCAGTGAATACTGAGGAAAGGGAATGGCTGGCCCCGTGGCTCCAAGTTGTGTGACACTGTTCTGTCTCTTTTCCCCTCTCCAGGCTCGGTTAGCTAGGTGCACTCTATGATCGCTTCCAGCCCCCAAATCTTCCCTCCCACAGAATCACACCGTATCGCAAGTGATCTGTATCCCCCAACAGACAATGAGCTCCTCAGAGAGGAACCACATCTTTTCCACTTCTGCGTCCCCACTAACTAGCTTAGGGCCTGATTCATTATGTTCAGTGAATGAATGTTCAGTCTTCCCCAGCTAAGGTACAAGCACACAGGAGCCTGTTAGGAAAAGCCCTAGGTTCCTCCATTTACTAGCTGTGTGGCTGACCCTGAACAACTCAGTTAACCTCCCTGTGTAAAATGGTGATATTAATAGTAGCTACCTAGGCCGGTCACGGTGGCTCACGCCTGTAATTCCAGCACTTTGGGAGGCTGAGGCGGGCGAATCACCAGGTCAGGAGATGGAGACCATCCTGGCCAATGTGGAAACCCCATCTCTACTAACAATACAAAAAATTAGCTGGGCATGGTGGCACATGCCTGTAATCCCAGCTACTCAGGAGGCTGAGGCAGGAGAATCGCTTGAACCAGGGAGTTGGAGGTTGCAGTGAGCTGATTGAACCAAGGAGTTGGAGGTTTCAGTGAGCTGTGATCGCCACTGCACTCCAGCCTGGCAACAGAGCGACACTTCGTCAAAAAAAAAAAAAAAAAGAGCCACCTATTAGATTTGTTTTGGGGATGAAACAAGAAAATGCACAGGAAGCATTTAGCACAAGTGCCTGGGAGCTGAAGCTGGGCTGGTCCCCCTCCTGGCCTGATTCCAGTCTGTCAGTGTAGCAATGCAAGATTCCAGATATGGCCTGACCAAGCCAGCACAATAGGCCTATTATTTTTTTCCAGTCTGGACGCGACACACTGTTAATGCAGCCTAAGACTGCTGGGCTTCAGAGCCTTTCTCTCCCATGATTAGTTCCCATCAGGTTGTGGTCAACTAAATCATTCAGATCCTTTTCACAGGAGCTGGGGTCAAATCAGGTCTCTCCCCCATCCTCTGCTTTGTCTAACATCTTGAAGTTCACAACAGAACAATGTCATCTTGCTTATAACAGCCTGTCGAAATTGTCGTGGATGGTGGTTCTATGGCTCACTGTTTTCTCTCACTCTAAATTTAGATCCGGCCGTCCCTTGCAACTTCAACTCTACCAGCCATGTTGTTGGTCAGGACAGAGCCCCATAACACACCACTAGGGACATTCACTGTCACCACTAACTGAATCAGGTCATCGTGAATGCAACAGCTCCCAGTTATCAAGCAGCCACTGTATGCCGGGCAAGCACTGTGCCTCATAAGTGCTTTAAACATACTATCTCGTTTATTCCTGTTTTTTTTTTCTTTATATCTCATTTAGTCCCAACACCACCACTGGGGAGGGTCGTTTTCGTTATCCTCTTTTTATTTATTTTTATTTTATTTTCTTAGAGATAGGGTCTTGCTATGTCACCCAGGCCAGAGTGCAGTGGCATGATCAGAGCTCATTGCAGCCTTGAATTCCTGAGCTCAAGTGATATGATTAGTCCCCATCCAGATCTCATCTTGAATTGTAATCCTCATAATCCCCATAATCCTCACGTGTCAAGGGAGAGACCAGGTGGAGGTGACAGAATCATGGGAGTGGTTTCTCCCATGCTTTTCTTATGATAGTGAGTGAGTTCTCATGAGATCTGGTTACATAAGGGGCTCTTCCCCCTTTGCTCCGCACTTCTCCTTCCTGCTGCCTTGTGAAAAAGATGCTGGCCATGCACAGTGGCTCATGCTTGTAATTCCAGCACTTTGGGATAC
Source organism: Cacajao melanocephalus (assembly GCA_963573385.1). NCBI lineage: Eukaryota > Metazoa > Chordata > Mammalia > Primates > Pitheciidae > Cacajao > Cacajao melanocephalus. The sequence goes on from CAUYLG010058836.1 coordinate 86,137, forward strand.
TGAGACAGGTGGATTACTTGAGGTCAGGAGTTCGAGACCAGCCTGGTTAACATGGTGAAATCCTGTCTCTACTAAAAAATACAAAAATTAATCCCAGCTACTAGGGAGGCTGAGGCAGGAGAATGGCTTGAACCCAAAAGGCATAGGTTGCAGTGAGCTGAGATTGCACCACTGCACTCCAGCCTGGGCAACAGAGTGAGACTCCATCTCAAAAAAAAAAAAAAGGAAGAAGATGTAAATTGAGGCCCTGTGTGGTGGCCCATGTCTGTAATCTCAGCCCTTTGGGAGGACGAGGCAAGAGGATCACTTGAGGCCAGGAGTTCAAGACCAGCCTGGGCAACATAAGGAGACCCCGTATCTAAAAATAAAAATAAAAATAAAAAAATAAAAATAAATTAGCTGGGCATGGTGTCACCTGCGCGTATTCCCAGCTACTCAGGAGGCTGAGATGGGAGGTACACTTGAGCCCAAGAGTTTGAGGCTGCAGTGGGCCATGCCTGCACCTCTGCACTCCAGCCTGGGAGACAGAACGAGACCCTGTCTAAAAAAGAAAAGAAAAGAAAAAAGATAAAGATAGACCAGGGTCCTTTGGCTCAACCCCTGGCTGGGGACCCAAAGCTTTTTGCACAAGGGTAGATAAAATGGTCTAGGGGTGGAGAAGTTCCTGAAACTAGGACATAAAAATGTAAGGGTTGATAGGATTTTGAAAGTTGGTATATTTGAATACACCTCATGTGAAGTGGTTGCATCTCTGTTACCTGATGGTAGCATGGGAATGAACCCTGTCTTATTGGAGAATGTTTCCTCTACCTAGTTTTGCGAAACAGAAGGCATGTAAATCTGCCCTTCCAGCATTATTAATTGAACATGTTAAATGGTAACCCGTAAGTTTGCCAAGCCCACATGGTGAAGAGTAGAAGACAGAGTGCTGGTAGGTTCAAATTCTCCATTTGATAGCCCTATGTTGAACATTTCCTGGGCTTATGGCAAAAGGCTGTGAGCGCTTCCCAGCAACGACTCCTAGGACTTTGGACTAGAGAATTTCCACTTGAGGCATATTTACTACCTTGTTCTGGAACATAAACTAAAGCTGTCCCTATGACTGAAGGGCATAAAATAATCTTGAAATCTGAAATACCCATGATGCTTTTGGTGGCATCAGGGAAATACTCTAATAGGGATGGCAGTGCCCAGAAGTGTTCCATAATAAAATTGAAATGGTTTATACAGGATCGCACTACCTGAAGAATGCAAGGAGGAGATACTCAAATGCAGAGAGCCTCTTTACCCCTAGGACTGATTCTGAAACTGTGAGGAGCTCCTGGATTCCATCAACACTTGGACAGTAATACAGTATGAACAGATCTTGATTGACCAACAAGAAGCTGCTTGGTTTTATTTGTGAGGGTTTTTTAGGGGGATGGGGGAGAGGTTATTTTTTATTTTTATCTTTTTTTTCCTTTTGAGACAGAGCCTTGCTCTGTTGCCCAGGCTGGAGTGCAGTGGCGCAATCTTGGCTCACTGCAACCTCTGCCTCCCGGGTTCAAGCTTGAACCAATTCTCCTGTCTCAGCCTCCCAAGTAGCTGGGACTACAGGCACACACCATCATGCCCAGCTAATTTTTTGTATTAGACGGGTCGTCATTGTGTTGTCCAGCTGGTCTCAAACTCTTGACCTCAGGCAATCGGCCTGCCTCAGCCTCTCAAAGTGCTAGGATTACAGGTGTCAGACACTTTGCCAGGCCTAGGTGGGGGGTCGTTTGAGATGGGGTCTTCTTTCGTCACCCCAGCTGTAGTGCAGTGGCTCAATCATGGCTCAGTATAGCCTTGACCTCCTGGGTTCAAGCAATCCTCCCACGTCAGCCTCCTGAGTAGCTGGGACTACAGGTACAAGCCACCGGGTCTGGCTAATTTTTGTTTTTGCTTTTGTTTTTTTGAGAAAAGGTCTCTCTATATTGCTCAGACTGGCCTTGAATTCCTGGGCTCAGGTGATTCTCTTGCCTCAGCCTCCCAGAGCACTGAGATTACAGGCGTGAGCCACAGTGGCCGCCCAAGGTGCTGGGTTTACAGACCGAAGAGAATGAACAATAGCCTGTTTGGACGGTAAAAACAGATCAGCTTGGTGGGCTGGGTTGCATGCTATTTTTCTAACAGTAATAGAAGAATTGAACAGTGATGGAAGCCTTGTTTTTGGGTTTTTACTGACTTATGGGCAGTGACCAATGGCTTGGGCATACACTCAGGCAAAAGGGCCATGGAAACCTGGCTTATTAAAGGGATGCCCATGTGGAGCACGGCTCTGTGGAAATCTGAGGGGTGCATTAGCGTAGAACAAGTCAATGCCCATCAGCAGTCCCGTCCACTTTTGGAAGATGACTAGAGTTGACAAGCAGATATCCCTGTGTACTCCCTACAGTGGTCACCTGTGTCCATGAAGTGAGTGGATATGAATGGGGGTGTTGCAGCAGTATAGAGATGGGCTGAATCTAGACATGTTCCTTTTGCTCCCTTTCAGGCACATAATTCGAGTAAAAACTGCTCTGTTGGTCAGCAAGAGAGACAGAGACTGCCAATGGGTATGGAACAGATTTCCTGATGGGAAGGCCCTAAACACAATTGGCAAGTGAGACTGATGCTGGTAACCCAGGAAGGGATAAAAATGGGTCTTTAAAAAAAAAATTTTTTTTTAAATAGAGACAGGGTCTCACTATGTTGCCCAGGCTGGTCTTAAACTCCTGGCCTCCAGCTATCCTCCCGCCTCCCAAAGGGTGGGGATTGAAAATCGATCTTGACAGGCTGGGCTCAGTGGCTCACACCTGTAATCCCAGCACTTTGGGAGGCCAAGTTGGGTGGATCACTTGAGGTCAAGAGTTTGAGACCAGCCTGGTGAACATGGAGAAACCCTGTGTCTTCAAAAATACAAAAATTAGCCAGGCATGGTGGTAGTCCCAGCTACTCGGGAGCCTGAGGCTGGAGAATCGCTTGAACCCAGCAGGCGGAGGTTACAGTGAGCTGAGATCGTGATACTGCACTCCTGCCTGGGTGACTAAGTAAGACTCCATCTAAAAAAAAAAAAAAAAAAGAAAAAAAACCAACAGTCTTGACGGAAATAAACACTGACTCTGGAGTGGGCTTTGCTTACACAATGAACGATAAAAAGGCTCAGAGTGCCATTAAAAAAACCACACAGGCTGGTCTGAAGGTAGTGAGTTCTCTCAATCGATGGTGCAGTCAGTCACAGGTCGAACTCCTTCTTCTACTCTTTCCCCGCTTCTCACTACTGCACTTGACTAGTCTTAAAAAAATAAACAATTATTCAAGTCCCTGATGGTAGCAAAAAAGAAAAAAAAATTTTCATGAAACCAGAATAGAAGATATTGCAAGAATCTGGTTGGCCAACCATCATTTTATCAGACCAAGGAACACGCTGTACCATCCATAATGTTCAACAATGGACAGAGTGAGATATCCTCCTTAGAGTAATAGTTTGATAGAGAAATAGAACAGGCAATTGAAACATACGGTTATCTAAAATGGGGAGATAAAAGCGTGAAAAGTCTGGTGTACAGGCCTTCAAGAGTATGTGCTCACGCTCAACGTGAGTGGGACTTTTAGTGCAAAAATCTAATCAGGATTGAGTGCAAAAAATCTAATCCTCATTAGATTTTTGTGTTTCTGGTTGATCTGGGGAGGAGGAGGTGGGAGGATGCTGATGCAATTCTTGCCGAGGGAAGAGTACAGTGGTAAAATGACTTTTTTCTTCCCCAAATCACATAAAAACATGTTTTTTCTCTCCTACCTGATGCATTGGTCCTAGGACCAGGGTTACAATTGAAGTGCTGGAAGCAGGGATGATTTCTAAGCAAGAAACTAACTGTGTTTTAAAATCTTGTGTCAGAATTCCTAAGGGCCTGATAGGAGTAGCCTTCACTCATCTAGCAAAGTTGGAGTTAAGAATGAATACGCCTGTATTGGCTGGTGGTAAAATGGCTCACTGCTTCAGAACCTATATAACCCTACCCTCTGTGAATGGGAATGGACTGAGGGACAGGCACTCGCTAGACTAGCATTGCTACCAGTGATCTGGACCAGCGCACTGGCTGAACCTCATGGCCCTTCCAGAGGTAGAAAAGTTTGGGTAAGAATAAATAACAAAGGTCAAGTGAGGTAGCTCATGCCTGTAATCCCAGCACTTCGAGAGGCCGAGGCGGGCAGATCACTTGAGGTCAGGAGTTCAAGACCAGCCCGTCCAACATGGTGAAACCCCATCTCGACTAAAAATACGAAAAAAATTAGCTGGGCATGGTGGTGGGCACCTGTATAGTCCCAGCTACTCTGGAGGCTGAGGCAGGGGAATCTCTTGAACCCAGGAGGTGGAGGTTGCAGTGAGCCAAGATTGTGCCACTGCACTCTAGCCTGGGCAATAGAGCAACACTCAGTCCAAAAAAAAGAAAAGAAAAGAAAAGAAAAGAAAATGAAAGAATAAATGACAAAGGGAGAAAAGGAGAAATAATAGCTGAGGGTAAAGAAATGAATAGATGGGTTACATTAACACCTAGAAAGAGGCTCAGAGTCAGAGATGACATTGTCTCTTAGCTCAGTTATATAATGCCTGAAAGAGTAAAGAAGTTCTATGTTTTCCAAGACCACTCCTGCTTTCAGAACTTGACAAGATTAAAAGGAAACCTGGGGCCAATGCAGTGGCTCACACCTGTAATCACAGCATTTGGGAGGCTGAGGCAGGAAGATCGCTTGAGGCCAGAAGTTTGAGTCTACCTGGCCAATAAGCAAGACCACATTTCTATTAAAAAAAAAAAGTTAAAATAATAAAAAAGAGGCCGGGCGCAGTGGCTCACGCCTGTAATCCCAGCACTTTGGGAGGCTGAGGGGGGCGGATCACAAGGTCAAGAGATCGAGACCATCCTGGCCAACATGGTGAAACCCCGTCTCTACTAAAAATACAAAAATTAGCCAGGTGTGGTGGCGCCTGTCTGTAGTCCCAGCTACTCAGGAGGCTGAGGCAGGAGAATCGCTGGAACCCGAGGGGCAGGGGCTGCAGTGAGCCGAGATCATACCACTACACTCCAGCCTGGCGACAGAGCAAGACTCCATCTCAAAATAATAAAAAGAAAAAGAAACCTGCAAACTTGAGTGGCTTCAGTGTGAGATACTCATACAGTATGATGGACTGGACTAATTATTCACGACTGAATGGGATCCTAGTGATGTGGCAGTATCTTTTGAAATGTATATTCTTTTTTCTAATCTCTCAGCTCTGACTAAATGTATATTCTTTTGATGTAAAAGATCTGTGTTTGAAAACCAGAGGGCAGCCTTTGATGTCAGATGTATATATTGGTTTTTTCTGCAGTTCCAGGCTTATAACTTCCATAGCCTTTGTTAGTCTTTTGTTATAAGGTTGGTGTTAGGCCTCAGAGACAGGGCTCAGGAAACAGAATCTCTCTGACTTTCTCCTGCCCTCCCCCTGAGGACTGGGTTTGGAGAGCTTCTGGCTAACTGAACACATGAAGGTTCCTGTAGGGTGGTATCCCAGGGAGGGCATGGACGCTCCATGCTCCTTCCCCAATATCTTGCCTTATACATCTCTTCATCTGTTTCCTTTGTAATATGATTTATAATAAACTGGTAAATGTGTTTCCCCAAGTTCTGTGAGCTGTTATAATAAATTAATAGAACTCAAAGAAAGGGTCATGGGAACCCCCACTTGAAGCCAGTAGGGCAGAAGTTCTAGAGGCCTGGCATTGTGACGGGTGTCTAGGGTTGGGGTTGGGGAGCAGTTTCGTGGACTAAGCCCCCAACCTGTGGGATCTGACATTATCTCCATGTATCTGACACTATCACCAACCCTATGCACTTGGTGTATGGGGAAAAATTCCCACACCTTTGGTCACTGATGTCTTCTGTGTTGATGATTATTGTGGTGGTAGTGTGACAGGAGAGGAAAACACAGTTTGAGGCTTTTTCCTAAACCCTTGAGCTCTCCAGCACTCATTCACTATTAACTGAATCAGGGCACTGCCAGTACAACACCTCCCAATTATTGAGCATGCACTGTGTGCTGGGCAAGCACTGTGCTAAGTGTTTTATTTTTATTTTATATTAGAGATGGGCTCTCAGTATGTTTCCCAGGCTAGTCTTGAACTCCCAGCCTCAAGTGATCCTCCCACAGTGCTTGCATTACAGGCATGGGCCCAAGGGGCTTTGCTGAGGCTCTAGTCCATAGTGGGCAGAGGGCAACCTCACAAGGAGCCTGGAGCAGAGACCTGGGCCCATTCTTCATAGCAATATTCTTTCCATCTAGAACAGCAGTAAAAACAAGAACTTTTTCCTGAGAGGCAGACAGCTTCACCCTCTGTGGCAGCGCTACAGTAGGTAGTCAGACATGAGCAGGGGAGGATAGGCTCCGCCCTCAACCAAGGATGTCAGGCAACCATCAGGTGATGGTCAGGTGGTTGTCAAACTGTCTCTCTAAAATAATAATTGGTCGTAAGCAGCAACAGGGAAAGACAATCTCCCAATAATGGAAAAAATCTGAAACTGATCATCAGCAGCTTCCCGATAACATCTCAGGAGTTGGGTAAATAAGCTCAAGCATGTGCATTAGGAGGCAAGATGGTGGATTTTAACTGGTATATGAACTTCCTTTAGGGATGCTTGACTGGTAAAGGGAAAAATGCCTCAAGTGAGCTTGAGCACAACTTCAGCAGACACACTGCGCATGCAGCCCCTCTCAAGTACTGGCAGCCACTGCACATGCTGACAGCCCACCCCAAGGAAGACTCAGGGGAGAAGTAATTCAACCTCAGAAGCATGCCAACATATAAGACCCCAAGTCATAGGTCAAAACGTGCACTTGAGTCTCTCGTCACCCACTTGGCACTCTTTCACATGTGCTTTACTTCCTATCATTCATGCTCTAAAACCATCAACTTTCACTTCTGCTCTGAAACTTGCATTGGTCTCTCACTCTGCTTTATGGCCATTGGTCAATTTCTTTCTTCTGAGGAGGCAAGAATTGAAGTTGCTGCAGACCTCTGTGGATTCACCACCACTAACGGTGAGACTGACCTCGCCACCATCTTTGAGCCTTTCTTGGCCTAGCCCAGCCTTGTAGCCTAGGACAAATGAGCTGAGTTCCCTTTGTTGCCCTCCACCGCTCTATACCCTCATGAGGCACCAAGCCCAGCAGGGTGGGCCTCTTCAAATGCCCTAGCATACTCTCCTGATGGCCCCTGGGAAGGCTACCAGGTCCCCTGAGCTTCTTAGAAAGCTGAGCAGCAGAGTTAAGTGCAAAGATCCCAAAGACAGATTACCTGGCTCCATAGCTCATCTCTGCCATTACAGTTCGCTCTTGAGCAAATTATTAAATCTCTTTGCGTTTCAGTTTCCACCCTGTCAAATGGAAATGATAGTTGTAACTATCTCATAGGTTCACATGAGGATTAAGTGCTTAGCATACAGTAAGCACTTAAAAAGGTTTCTTGGTATTATCATTGTTAGTACCCTGACAAAACCTTACCACGTAAGGCCACTTAGGTCAGAGGGAAGAAAATTTGCTAGTAAGTGGTTAGGGGCTAGATTTACATCTGGTGGCTCGAGGTAGTATTTCCAGCATAGTGGGATGCCGTCAGAGCAGGGTTACCAGGTGGAGCTGTTGGGGTGTTGGTGCTAGGAGACCGTTGCTGAGTGAAAGTGTTGCTGGATTCCGGCGTTGCCAGGTGGGTCAGCTTGCAGTCTGTTATCCAGTGCTAAGATCTCTTCAGTCCCTAACTGGCAGATCTACCACCTGACTTCTGGAGAAAAGGAGCCACGACTATGCCTTGAAACACACTTGACTCTACAGTCCCTAGGAAATTGATATCTTGGATGGTGCTCTACAGGAATGGTCATGTTGAAGAGGTAAAGGTAGGGCAAGCTCTGTAACAACAGCTTCCTGGAATAGCTGCTATGATGGGGATGCCTCAGCCCGTTCCCTATCTTGCCCCTTTGTTTGCCCTGTGGTGAAGCAGGTAGGGCAGAAAATAGGAAGAAGAGACTCTTGAGGGCCCCAAGAGAGGCTCTTTGGGGAGGAAGTATTTGAGGGGCCTTTAAGTCACTTGAGGTTGCCAGTTCCTGCCTGGATGTTGGTTGAGCAATAATGGCATAGAGATGACCTCATGGCTGATCCATCTGATCTCATGAGGCTATGGTCAGGGAGGCCCTCTGTGGGCCTTGGGACTAGGCTGGCTGCTGAGCCTCAGTTCTTGGGGGGCTGAGGAGCATGGAGAACACTCAGAGATTCCTTAAGACAGCTGATGCCCTTCCCACCACAGCCTATGTCTCAACATCTCATCCTACACTCTCCCAAGGTCAAGACCCTCCCCAGAAGACAAAGACAGCCCTACTTTTTCAGGAAGACTGCCAAGATGTAAGAATGACAGAGTGTGAGAAGCTGAGTAATGTCAGCCTTGGCACAGAGAGCTATGCCATCCGAGGCCAAGATATAGCTCTAAGGGAGCCCCAGTGGTTGGACCAAGCTACTAGGTGGCCTCAGGACCCATTACATCAGGGGAGGTGCTCCTGGAGCAAGAGCCCAGAGCCTGGCCTCAGAGGACAGCGAGGGGACTGAAGCCTGAGCAATACCTCTTTCTTCCTGGCTGCCCAGAGCCCTGCCCTCATACCCACACCATGTTCCTGCAAGCAGGCACTGCCTTGGTCTGCTAGCCTGGACCCTCTCAGAGTTGGAAGGGTCTTTTAGAGTAAGCGACTTGCTGGACTCAGACCAGGGTGGCAGAAGTAGAATCTGCCTGGGTACCCCTGGAGTCCTTCCCCTTCTTTGGGCCTCCTTTTGCCCATCTGCACAAAAAGCATGTTGGGCAACCCAGCGGTCTGTGATGGCTACTTCCTCTGCTATGGCTAGCCAAGACCTCCGGCTCTGGGTGGCTGGCTTCAGACTCAGCACAGCGACACTATGATCTCATGCTGATTAAGAACAAGAGATAACAGCATAGCTGGGACTATGTGGGCCTGGAGTCAGCCCTATCAGGGTTTGAATCCATTTCTGCCACTAGCTAGTCATGTGACCTTAGTCAGGTCACAGCTTCTCTGAGTCTCATTTATATGATCTGTAATAATACCTCATAGTTTTATCCTCAGGATCCGGTGAGACAATGTGTGTGTACAAAACAAGCCTTACAGTTTGCTCTCAACAAATGTTCATTTTGTTTCTTTATCCTTTCCCTCTGATTGGCAGGATATATGTCTCCAAGTAATAGAAAATGGCAAAACAAGTTCTTTACCATGTTCGGAGATTAAAAACATAAAACATGGGAGCCTTAAGAAAAAAAAATACATAAAAGGAAATTTGGAGATATAAAGGTGGCCCTGTAGATACATTCATTGAATTTGCTCTTGGCCCACCCAGTGATATAGATAAATAAGGCATGGATGATCTTGTCCTTTGAAGGAGTCACATCTAGTTGTGGAGGCAAACACAGCAGACTGTTACAAAACAATTTTGGGCCAGGTGCGGCGGCTCACACCTATAATCCCAACACTTTGGGAGGCCAAGGCAGGAGCATCTCTTGAGCTCAGGAATTTGAGACCAGAGCAACACAGGGAGATTCTAGAGAGGATCTCAAAATAAAAAACAAAAATCTCCCCATGTTGCCCTGGTCTTGAACTCCTGGTCAACATAGGGAGATTTTTATTATTTACTTAATTGTTTTTTCAGAGTCTCACTCTATCATCCAGGCTGGAGTGCAGTGGCATGATCACGGCTCACTGCAACCTCCACCTCCTGGGCTCAAGCAATCCTCCCACCTCAGCCTCCTGAGTAGCTAGAACAACAGAGGCCTGGACAACAAAGGGAGATCCTATCTCTGCAAAAAATAAAAAATGAGCTGGATGTGGTGGTGCACCCCTGTAGTCTTAGCCACTCAGGAGGCTGAGATGGGAGGATTGCTTGAGCTCAGGAGGTGGAGGTTACATTGAGCCATGATTGTACCACTGCACTCCAGCCTGGGTGACAAAGAGTGAGACTCTGTGAAAAAACTAACTAAAAAAATGATTTGGCAAAGGCTTAATCAAGGTCTGCCTGCATGTGCAAAATTGAGAACACCAGATTCTGCTTGGGTGTGGTGGTCTGGCAAGGCTTAACAGAGGAGACGATAATGGAGCTGAGCCCTGAAGGTTGAGGAGTTCCTGAGACGGGTAAGGGCATGCCAGGCAAAGGGAACGCCACAGATGTGGTGGCAGGATAGAGGGTGGTGCCAGCAGAACCAGTGAGTAGCTTGGGCTGGTTGGGCATTTGCTGGATGGGAAATTGGTGGCCCATGAGGCCAAGAAGATAGAAGGAGGCTTTGCATTCTCATCCTAAAGACTGTGGGGAGCCACTGAAAGGATTCTTAGCAGAGGAGTCAAATGACCACATCTGTGCTTTGTAAAGATGTTACTGCCACTTGCTATCCTCAGACCTTCAACCTGTCTCTCCTGGACTGTTGTAGCAATGCCTAAGCATTCCTCTCTGATCCAATCTCAAAAAACAGACAGATTTTTAAAAATAAAATCAGATTATTGTTTGCCCCTGTTTAAAATCTTATTGGGCCAGGCACCTGTAATCCCAGAACTTTGGGAGGCTGAGGTGGGAAGATCACTTCAGCCCAGGGGTTCAAGACCAACCCAGGCAACACACTGAGATCCTGCATCTACAAAAATAAAATAATTACCTGGGCATCGTGATGTGCATCTGTAGTGCTAGCTACTCAGGAAGCTGAAGCAGGAGGATCACTTGGGCCCAGGAGTTCGAGGCTGCAGTGAGCTGTGATGGTACCACTGCACTCCATCCTGGGCCACAGAGCAAGACTCTGTCTCTAAAACAAATAAAAAATTAAATAAAATAAATGTACTTACCATATATGCTCAATAACTATTTGATGAGTAAAAGAATAAATGAATTAGCTGGGCATGGTTGGCCATGTCTATAGTCTCAGCTACCCAGGAAGCTGAGGCAGGAGGATTGCTTGAGCCCAGGAGTTCAAGACCAGCCTAGGCAACATAACAACACCTGTCGGAAAAAAAAAGAAAAGAAAAGAAAAGAAAAAAGAATACATGATCAAAAGGGCTATCTGTAACAGTCCCTTCCTCCATGTTTCTGTGTCTGTGGGTCTAAATAAAGCATCTTCTGATTTCCTCTTGATTTCCTTTCTAGGAAAAGTAAGCCTAGAGAAGGTAAGGGCCTTGCACAAGGTCACACTGAAATTTAGCAGTGCCAGTTAGGGTTCTGAGGGGCAGCCCTTGCAGAGAATGCCCTAGGCCATGTTTTGCTTGGTCTCTGAATCCCCAGGATACACCCTCCAGACCACTACTAGGAGGACCACAAAACATTCCCCTTGTAACACACACAAACACCATTCCCTTGTCTTCCCACAGAAGGCTTGACCTCTTTCTTTGGGGCTGCCCCTAGGAGGAGCATCAAGGAACTACTAGGCTGGGTTTAGGATTCTAGGCCACATTGACTATTAGGCTAGACTCAGTTCTGGAGCTAAGATGGGGTCTATCCTGGGTTCTTTGGGGTGAGTTCTGAGCTGGACTCTGGGCTGCCCTTACCTCTAGACTGGGCTTAGCTTTAGCCTGAATTCCAAGCTGCGGGTTTGTGGGCTAGGCTGCAGGTCCCGGGCTTGGCTCTAAGTTCTGAGCTCTGGTCTTTGGCCCTGGCTGGACTTTGGGCCCGGACTGAGTTGTGCTTTTAGTTCTGTGATCTGGGTTCTGGGATCTGGGCTTTAGTTCTGGATTCTGAGCTGGACTTAGACTAGGGCCAGGTTGTCTTGGGCTTTGGGTTCTAGGCTCTAGGCTTTGGTAAGAGCATTAGGATGGGTTTTGAGTTCAGGGCTCTGGATCTAGGCTCTGGGTTGGGCTGGGCTGGGCTGGGCTGGGTTCTAGGCAGTAAGCAGTAAGCAAGCTATGGTCTCTGTTCTCTGAACTCCAGGCTCCGAGCTTATGATGGGTGGAGGCAGGGGTTAGGGGAGAGGGTCGCGGAAGGGAGAGTAGTAACTTCTTGAGCCTGCCCCTTCACTCTCTCTTCTTCCTCGATACGTCCAGCCTTGCTTCCTCCCTCTAGGAGAGATGATCAAAGTGAAAGTGGTAGTAGGCTTCCTCAAACTGCCTGAGGACTGCCGTGTCCATCAGGAAGCAGCAGTAGGTAAGGGGTAGGGCAGGTGGCATGGGAGTGTGTCCTGAGGTGGCCAGAAGCCATCCTACTTATGAAGGACGTTTCTGTAGAGCAGAGATCAGTAAGGAAGCCCAGGAGCAGGCCCACAGCCTGGCTCCACATGGGAGGGCAGGGTGGATAGGCAGCAACCAGGGCCTGAGAGTGAGTCTGAGGGGCTCTTCCCCCACCCCCTCACCTGTACTCTTCATTCCCAGAGACTTTGCCCCACCCTCCATTCCAGCCAGGAATTAGACTTGAAGCTCTCAGTCCCCAGAAGGGTTGCTCCAGGGCTCGCCCCAGCCTCTGCTGGAGCCCTGCCTCTTATCCTGATCACCTTGTCCTCTACAGTGGACTGCACCCCTTTTGTTCCCCGTCAGGGTCCCCTTCCTCCCTGCTCTGCCTCAGCCTCCCGCCCAGCAGGATTCATCCGCAGCTGCACAGCTAGTCACGCTCGGCTGTCAACACCGTTCCCTTAACACAGACCTCCACAGGAGACGGCCAGGAGGAGGATACACCCCCTTTATTTCCCCACCCCTTGACTTGCCCCTCTAGCTCCACAAACTCAAGGCCTATGTGCATGCAAGACTTCCCTGAAGAGGCAGGAATTCCTGTAGGAAAATACAACTAGAAGAAATAATTTAAAATCGCACATATCACATAACCGCCCACGGAAAAAACAACGAAAACCTGTTATACTTTCTCACAGCGTCCCCTCATGGGTACGCTCGGTTCCTAACTGTATTCTCTGATCTCAGATCCTCCCTCTCCACACCCACAGAAAGACACCCTTTCAGTTCTCCACTGGCCAAAATCTCCACCAGCCTCTGTGCAGGAAACCTCACCCCCTAAGCCACATGGGATAGGATCAACAGGATAAGAAACATTTCGTAGAATACTTCCCGAGAGTCTAGAATAGTATCACAGCAGGAGGATGGAGGCGTGCAGGTAATAGGTTTCAGCCAAACAGTCTAGGGTAGGCTTGGCAATTTTGATCCTTACAGTCTTGTTCCTTTAACGTCTTTCTACCAATGAAAAGTGATGAGCTATGCCTCCTCCTTATTGTTCAGACTTGGCCTTTTAGAGCAAGTGAGGATGGCCGTAGGGTGCTTAAAGGCAGATCAATTATACAGACACACACACACTTACAAAAGACAAGTGTTTATTCTCGGAAAGATACAGTCTAAATCCATGTTGAGGGAGAGAAATACTTTCCTAGAGCCCTATAATCTGATCCATGCCTGCACTGGGGCTAACACTCAAATTATTTTTCAGGGTAATGTCAGATGCTCTGGGTGCATTGTCCTGCTTCCAGGCTGTGCCTCCATCTATCATGCACAAAAAATGGGCCTGGATGGCCAGACACGGTAGCTCACGCCTATAATCCTAGCACTTTGGGAAGCTGAGGTGGGCAGATCACCCGAGGTCAGGAGTTTGAGACCAGCCTGACCAACATGGTGAAACCCCGTCTCTACTAAAAATACAAAATTAGCCAGGTGTGGTGGTGCATGCCTATAATCCCAGCTACTCGGGAGGCTGAGGCAGAAAAATTTCTTGAACCTGGGAGGCGGAAGTTGCAGTGAGCTGAGATCACACCATTGCACTCCAGCCTAAGCAACAAGAGTGAAATTCCATTTCAAAAAAAAGGACCTGGTAAAGAACATCAATCCACAACGGCCTTCCTTGGATACATAATGTCCTTGTGAGAGCTTTGAAATGATTACTTCCTTTACATTAGACCAGATGGAAATCACGGGGGAGAGGGCTGAAATTCTTCCACCCCTAAGGAGAACAATGCAGAAGTGAGCTATTATGTGTTCTTTTTCTTTTCTTCTTTTTTCTTTTCCTTTTTTTTTTTTTTTTTTTTTTGAGATGGAGTCTCACTCTGCTGCCCAGGCTAGATGGAGTACAGTGGCACGATCTCAGCTCACTGCAAACTCCAACTCCCAGGTTCAAGCAATTCTCCTGCCTCAGCCTCCCAAGTAGCTGGGACTACAGGTGTGTGCCACCACACCAGGCTAATTTTTGTATTTTTAGTAGAGATGGGGTTTCACTATGTTGGCAAGGCTGGTCTTGAACTCCTGACCTCGTGATCTGCCCACCTCGGCGTCTCAAAGTACTGGGATTACAGGTGTGAGCCTCCATGCCCGGCAGCTACTGGGTTTTCTAAGTACATCCTCATTCTTTCCGTCTCCACCCCAGTCTTCCACTCTGACCACTGCATCCTCCCTTACAGCTCTGTTTGTCTCTCCTAGAAAAGCCTCAGGGATGTGAACCATTCATGCTCAGTTCTTGACATGTCTCATGTTGGTTCATTCCATCTCCCTGACCAGGCTGCAGCTTCAGGGTGCAGGAACTGGGCCAGGATCCCTTCATTCAGGTAGGCACTTACTGAGCCCTGACCCTGTGTCAAACAGAGTCCTCAAGGAGTTCAGAGTCTGAGGAAGAAACCAACAGGTAAACAAATCATTACAGTAAGAGTGTGATAAAAATTATGATAGAAGGAGATAGACGAGAGATATGGGCAAAGTTGCCTGCCACATTGCACAACTCTGGGGGTCGGTATGCTTGGTCTCCTCTGGGGTTGTGTAATGAGACAGCCCTGGTCATGTGCAAGATCAGAGGAGGTGTCTCACCCAGTGTGGGAGGTCCAGGCAAGTGCCTTAAGGGGATCAGGCATCAGCTGAGGCTCGAAGGGCAAGTTTGCCAGGCAGATGGGGAGTGAAGGCCAATCCAGGCAGAGCAAACTGCATGTGCAAAGCCACAGTGGGGTGAGGAAACATGTTAAATGTTGGGAAATATCAGGAAATACATTTCGTCTGATGTACTGGGCACATGTGGGAGAATGCCTAGAGCTTGCCTGTTAAATGAATCCACGACTATAATAACAAAAATCATAATCACCGATGTGTGTTAACCACTCTCTCTATGCCAGGCACTATGCTGAGTGGTTTACATGCATTTGTTCATTCTAACTTCACCACAACCCCATGAGACAGGTTCTTTATTACCCTCTTCTCTGCTGACAAGGAAACAGAGGCTCAGAGAAATTAATCAACTTACTTAAGGCTACAGAGCTCATGAACTGTAGAGCCAGGCTGGAAACCTGGATCTCCTGATTCTAGAACACTGAGCCCTTGACCACTACTTCCCTCAACACTAGCGTCCTTGACTTTGGGGAGTAGTGGCTTCAGTGCAGACCAAGGGGGAGACCAGAAGTCACGTCAGGCCCCCTTGGAGCTTCTTCAGCAGCAGGGCTCTCCATGGTATTGGCATTGACAAGGGTCAATTCCACTGAGATCTGGAGCAGGAAAAGGGGAAAATGGGGAAGGGCCTCATGAGCTAATTCTCTCTGCATATATGAAAAGCTCCTGGGATTCCCAGAACTCTCCAGGAGGAATTTGAGGGAGGAAGGGTCCTGCAGAACCAGAAAAACACTATTTGGTGAAATTCGATTTTGTTTGTTTGTTTGTTGTTTTTTGAGACGGAGTCTCGCTCTGTCACCCAGGCTGGAGTGCAGTAGAGCAATCTCGGCTCACTGCAACTTCTGCCTCCCGGGTTCAAGCGATTCTCCTGCCTCAGCCTCCCGAGTAGCTGGGACTACAGGCATGTGCCACCACGCCCAGCTTATCTTTGCAATTTTAGTAGAGATGGGGTTTCACCATGTTGGCCGGGCCAGTCTCGAACTTCTGACTTCAAGTGATCTGCCCGCCTCAGCCTCCCAAAGTACTGGGATTAAAAGGCATGAGCCACTGCGCCCAGCCTGAAATTGTTTTTTATCCTGGGCATGATGTAGCCTGGTCACACCCTGAAAAATGTCAAATTCTCTTCTGTTCACTCATGCCTGCATTCCATCTCATGTTACCTGGGTTTTTCGTTGTTGCTGTAGTAGTTGTTTTTGTTTTTTATTGAGACAGCGTCTTGCTCTGTTGCCCAGGCTGGTGTGCTGTGGTGCAATCACAGCTTACGGCAACCTCCACCTCCAGGGCTCAAGCGATTCTCCCATCTCAGCCTCCTGAGTATCTAGGATAACAGGTACCTACCACTATGCCCAGCTAATTTTTGGATACAATTTTTGGTAAAGACAAGCTCCTACCATGTTTCCCAGGCTGGTCTCAATCTCCTGGGTTCGAGCCATCTGACCACCTTACAGGCATGAGGTACCACGCCTGGCCTGTCACCTGTTTTTTTGTTTGTTTGTTTGTTTGCTTGCTTGCTTGCTTGTTTGTTTTGAGATGGAGTCTCGCTTTGTTGCCCAGGCTGGAGGGCAGCGGTGTGATCATGACTCACAGCAACCCCTGCCTCCCGGTTCAAGTGATTCTTGATTCTCCTGCCTCAACCTCCCAAGTAGCTGGGATTACTGGCATGTACCACCATCCCTGCCTAATTTTTGTATTTTCAGCAGAGATGAGGTTTCGCCATGTTAGCCAGGATGGTCTCAAACTCCTGACCTCAGCTTATCTGCCTGCCTGGGCTTCCCAAAGTGCCAGAATTACAGGTGTGAGTCACTGTGATGGGCCACCTGCTTTTTAACCCTATCGGGACCATCCATCCCACCATCCTTCCCTCTTCTTCCCATCTAGAAGTCCTTCCTAATTGTACTTTGTTTTTCCTCGCACAGGGCTGGCATTTCTCTTGCTACACCTTCCCTTGCCCTCATCCTGGGTCAGGCCCAAATAATTCCTGTCCCAGGCTACCGTGACCTGCTGGAGGAAGCCCTGTGATCTCTGAGCTCACCTGCTCTGCAGCCCTTTGCCTGGTCCTTGTCAGCTCTCTGGCTCTTTCTCAGCTATATCCTAGGGCTTTTTCTCCTCAACATGATCTTAAATCATAAAGCTCTGCAGACCTCTTCCTTTAGTTCTCTTTTCTCTTTACCCCATCCTCTCCCACCACCTCAATGACCATATTTATATTAATAACTCCCAAATCTATAGCTCTGCCCAAATCTGGATTTTTGAATGTGCATTTTACACATTTGTTCATACAACTGACATTTTTTTGGTTTGTTAGACACTGACATGGACCCTGCCCTCATGAGCTCCCAATCCCGTGAGCAGATATAACCAATAAATTAGAATGAAGCCAGGCACAGTGGCTCACATCATAATCCCAGAACTTTAGGAGGCTGAGGCAGGCAGATCACTTCAGCCCACAAGTTCAAGACCAGCCTGGGCAACATGGTAAAACCCCGTCTTTACAAAAAAAATACAAAATTAGTCAGGTGTGGTGCTTGCACACTGTAGTCCCAGCTACTTGGAAGGCTGAGATAGGAGGATCGCTTGAACCTGGGAGGCAGAGGTTGCAGAGAGCTAAGATCATGCCACTGCACTCTAGCCTGGGCAACAAAGTGAGACCCTGTCCATAGGCCACACACAGTGGCTCACACCTGTAATCCCAGCACTCAGGGAGGCCGAGGCAGGTGGACCATCTGAGGTCAAGAGTTTGAGACCAGCCTGGGCATCATGGTGAAACCCTGCCTCTACTAAAAATAGAAAAATTAGCCAGGCATGGTGTGGCACACACCTGTAGTCCCACCTACTCAGGAGGCTGAATCAGAAGAATCGTTTGAACCCAGGAGACAGAGCTTGCCGTGAGCTGAGATTGCACCACTGCACTCCAGCCTGGGCAACAGAGCAAGCCTTCAACTCAAAAAAAAATACAGAAAAAAAATAAATTAAAGAAATTAGAATAAAGTGTGTTGGCAGAGGGAGCTAATGGGACAGGAGAAGAGACAGCTGGTCCAAAGAAAGTGTATCTGGCTTGCTGTGGGTGACAGAAAACCCCTAATCACAGTCATTCCAACCAGTTAGAAGTCTGGAAATAACTAGCACAGTGCCAGTATGGTGCATCCACGATCATCAGAGCCCCGTGCTTTCTGTTGTAATGCTCTACCATTCTCTGCTATCCTTAACGTGATATTTCTACCTCACTGATATGGTTGTTCAAGCTCTAGTAACCGCGTCTGTATTCCAGCCCAAAGAAGGAAGGTATAGAAAATGGCCTGGTCTAGGACCTTTTTTTTCTCTTTTTTTGAGATGGAGTTTCACTCTTGTCGCCCAGTCTGGAGTGCAATGGCATGATCTCAACTCACTGCAACCTCCATCTCCTGGGTTCAAGCAATTCTCCTGCCTCAGCCTCCTGAGTAGGTGGGATTACAGGTGCCTGCCACCACACCCGGCTAATTTGTTTGTATATTTTTAGTAGAGACAGGGGTTTCACCGTGTTGGCCAGGCTGGTCTAGAACTCCTGACCTCAGGTGATCCTCCTGCCTTGGCCTCCCAAAGTGCTGGGATTACAGGCCTGAGCTACCACTTTTGGCCTCAGTCCAGGAACTATTTAAACAGTCATAATTGTTGGGGGCTCACGCCTGTAATCTCAGCATTTTGGGAGGCCAAGGTGGGAGGATTGCTTGAGCCCAGGAGTTTGAGACCAGCCTGAGCAACATGGTGAAACCCCGTCTCTACAAAAATTCAAATAATTAGCTGGGCATGGTGGCACATACCTACAGTCCCAGCTATTTTGGAGGCTGAAACAGGTAGATCACTTGAGCTCAGGAGGTCGAGGCTACAGTGAACCATGATTGCATCACTGCACTACAGCCTGGACAACAGAGTGAGACTCTGCCTCAGAAAAAAATAAATACAAAACAGTTCCTGGTGTGCAGTACTATGTGACAGTAGTCCCAGCTACTTGGGAGGCTGAGCTGGGAGGATCACTTGAGACCAGAAGTTCAAGTCCAGCCTGGGCCAAATATTAAGACCCTGATTCTAAAACAAAGAAAAGACTGGTTGCAGTGGCTCACGCCTGTAATCCCAGCACTTTGGAAGGCTGAGGTGGGAGGATTGCCTGAGCCCAGGAGTTCAAGACCAGCCTAGGCAATATGGCAAGACCCCTATCTTGGAAAAAAAAAGAAAGAGAAAAAAGATAAATAAATTAATTAAAAACAGTTCTGGGGAGTTGTGCAAAACACTTTGCATGCAATCTGTTGGCTAATACTTAGTCACACAAAGCTGCAAGGAATTCCAGAAAACATGGTTTTTACTGCAGACCAACTACATGTGTAGCTAAATATCAGTCTTTTATGACTAAGGACAAGCAAGATGATATGGATATTAGGGGAAAACTAGTAGTTTTAGCTTCAGAAAGCATTCTAACGAGCTGATGCTTAACCTGAGTTTTGAGAGATGAATTAAAGTTAGCCAGGCAGAGTAGAATGTTTTTGGCAATAGGCTACAGAGCGCATTTTTGGAAATGCAAGTGAGTCAGGGTATCTCCAGTATGAAGTACATATTGGGATGTAGTATGATACGCCAACAAGATCATCTCTTTTTGAGACGGAATCTCACTCTGTCACCCAGGCTGGAGTGCTGTGGCATGATCTCGGCTCATTGCAACCTCCACCTCCTGGGTTCAAGCGATTCTTCTGCTTCAGCCTCCCAAGTAGCTGGGACTACAGGTGCCCTCCCCAACATCCGGCTAATTTTTGTATTTTTATTAGAAACGGGGTTTCACCATGTTGGCCAGGCTGATCTCGAACTCCTGACCTCAGGTGATCTGCCCACCTCAGCCCCTCAAAGTGCTAAGATTACAGGCATGAGCCACCACACCCAGCCAAGATCACCTCATTTAAGGGGTCATTCTGAGTGGAGAAGCATGGCCCATTCTGAGGAAAGAGGCATACCTAGAGGTGGAGCAGGGAGGGACCAGCCTGGGCTAAAACTGGGTTCTTCAGTAGAGGAGGCAGCTTGGGTATGGTTTGGCCATAGAAGTCCCTAAACACTCCTCCCTCACAGGCCTAGACATCCAAGAAACACTGATTTGCAATTAGGACAAGTCCCCTTAACAAGGAGGTGGCAGAAGCTCTGGAGCTTAGCTAAAGTGCTGAGGTAAGAGTCTAGGACTGGCTAATGATATCAAGGCCATTGGCCCCACCATCCTCAGCCACTGGTCAATGTCAGGGCAGTGGGGAAGGGAGTAGAGCCCGCATAACCTGCCAGCTGGAGCCTCCTCCCCGACACATCACCAGGACTTCCAAAGGTTGTGTTTATTTCCCTGATGTGTTTGCAGACATCAGGGCAGGGCAGCTGGCTGGATGCAGGGTGCCTGGCATTCTGGAGGAATGAACTCAATCCCCGTGACTCTGCCTCCACTGACCTTCTCTGCTCCTACAACAAGTGGGCAATGACCTTGGCCCCCATCACCAACTCAGAGAGTTCAGCAGGGAATCCCAAATGCTCTAGCACTTCCCCATTACCTAGCAGATCCCCTCAGCAACCAGTGGCCCCTGTCCCCTCTCCCAAAGACACACATCACATGCAGACACACCAAACATATTGTTGACACAAGTGATCCCCAATCTTTTTGGCACCAGGAACTGGTTTCATGGAAAACAATTTTTCCACAGACTGGGGTGCGGAGAATGGTTTCTGGATGAAATTGTTCCTCCTCAGATCATCAGGCCTTAATGAGACTCTCATAAGGAGCACACAGCCTAGATCCCTCACATGCAGAGTTCACAATAGGGGTCGGACTCCTATGAGAACCTAACGCAGCCAGGTGATCTGACAGGAGGCGGAGTTCTGGCATTAATTCTCGCTCACCTGCCACTCACCTTCTGCTGTGCTTAAGACCAGCTCAATCTGCTGTGCTTGATTCACCAGCTATGAATCCTTGGCATGGGGCTTGTGCTTTCTGAGCCTCAGTTTTCTCTTCTGTAGAATGGGGGAAATTGTGTTTGCTTCCTAGGGTTCCTAACAGCTCACGGACCGGTACTGGTCTGCAGGCTGGGAGTTGAGGACCCCTGGCTTATACCACATACTTAGATCCTCACCTGTCTCCAGATATACAGTTATTCACACACAAAAGTCACACACACGACACATATGCTACATATAGATACAGCCCACCCCCTACCCACATCACATATAGAAACACCCACCTTGACACCCACATTACATACAGACATCTATACATTACACACATGATAGTATAATACACCTCGACTCATGATACACCATACCTTGTACACGTCCCACACATACATCCATACTCATACACTCACCTAACATTACACCCAGACCCCCATCGATATTGGTTTCTATGTTTGTGGGGCAAGGATCCCAAAGTTCTCTTATTCCAAGGAACCCTTGTCTTCTGAGCTTTGATGGGGCAGAGACTCAGCCATGCAGTTAGTGGGGAGAAGGAAGCACCCCTACCTCCCCAACTCAAATACAAATCCTCAGCCCACAGCAAAGAAGGAAGACCAACCTTTCCCCCACTACCCTCTGGACCTACGTTTGCTCCTGACATCCAGGACATAGAGTTCTGGGCAGGAGATCCAGTGTGATGCCTCGGCCCTGCCCCCACTGCCCAAGATGCCCTAGGGACAACAGCCACAGCCAGCAGCCTGGAAGCAAGGCTGGGCCAGGCCCACCAATGTCACGGTGACAGGAGAAGAGAAGCTCTTATGCAACAGGTACTGGGGAATGTGCAGGAACCTACAGGAACTGACCCAATGGACCTGGGAAAAGAGTAAAGAGGAAAGGCCCTCACAGTTATTGATATCCATTCTGTGCCAGGCACTGTACCCAAAGCTCCACTGCATTGTCTCTTGTTGTTCTCATACCAGATGTGATCCCCATTTTATAAACAAGAGAACTGGAGTCCAGGGAGGTGCTGAAAGCCTCACAGACAGTAAATGATAGGGTCTTCCTTTGGACCAGGGACTACCTGTTCCCACAGCACTGGCCAGCACCCTGAAGTTGGGTTGGGATGCTGCAGCCAGGCAACTCTGGGGCACGGGTCAGGATCCCTGGCTGCACGGGCCTCTGTCCTGCATGGGCCTCCTTCCCTCCCTCTAAGTGGGGAGCACTAAGGCAGGAAACCACAGCCCAGGCACATGGAGCTGGGGATCAGGAGAGAGGAAAACAGATGGGTTGCAAGTTTGGTACCAATGCCATAAGCTAAGCCCATACTAGTCCTGGATATTGAGCCAAAGCTGGCGCCAGGCTAGGGTCTGAACTACAACTTGAGGCAGGTCAGAGCTAGAATCAAAGTTTCAACGAGCCAAGAGCCAAACCTGGAACTGCTGCTGCTGCTGGAACAGATCCAGGTCAGGGCTAGGAGCCAGAGATGGAGGGGACAGAGACAGAGGCTCAGGTGCCCCTCCACACACTCCCAGAACTCCTCAGCATATCAGGTACCACGCCGGGCACAGAGGAAAGGACACACAGGAGCTCACACTGCACAGTGGGGGAGAGAGAGAGGAACGCAAAGAACTTTAATCCAAGGCACACCGGGCTCCGGCCAAGAGGCACTCCATGAAGCTGGGCTTTGAAGGATGGCCAGAACTTCAGTCATCAGAGATGGGTGAGAGAGATTGTGGTGGGCAGGGTTGGTGATGGGAGAGGCCCAGAGGCAAGAAGGCCTGGCCCAGGGTCTGTTCCCAGGAGGAAGAGTCAGCATTCTGTTTGGTGAAAGTGCACAGCAGGTCAGCAGAGCAGTGAGTATGAGGCTGTTGAGGTCGGTGACGAGAGCCCACAGAACCCGGTGACCTGTACGGGAAGCTGAACTTTAGCCAGAGGGCAATAGGGTATCATTGGCAGGCACTAAGAAGGTCAGACCCGTGTTTTAGAAGGGCCCTCTGGCTGCTGATGTGGAGGAGAGACTGGGGGTGGGGGTGGGGGTGGGAGAACCGGAAGGTAGGGAGATGAAGGAGGAAGCTGATGTCATACCCAGGGCAGGAGACCATGAAGTGCAAGCTGGGAGACTGAACCAGGGATAGAAAGAAGGGGACAGACGCAAGATCTATAGAAGGGGAGGGCTGACAGGAGTTGGTGGTGATTTGGAGGATGAATGTGAGAGAGGGTGAAGGCTAGAAAGGCCCCCAGGGGTCAGGGAGGCAAGAGGCCGTTGCAGAAGTGGGGCCACCCCAGGGAAAACCGGAGAGACAGAGCCTGAGCTCCAGGCTTGTCCCCCCAACTCTGCCTCTCACCAGCTGTAAATCCTTGATGTGGGGCTTGTGCTCTCTGAGCCTCAGTTTTCTCTTCTGTAGAATGGGGGAAATTGAATTTGCTTCCTGGAGTTTTCATGAGGATTAAATAAAACATGTATGAGAGTGTCCGGCACATAATAAAAGTCAATGCATGCTTCAAAGTTCAGCCCTGCTCAGCCCAGATCTCCAGCTCCCAAGCAAGATGCTGGCTTCTATCAATGATGATCTCCATGCCTCATGGCCATAAGGAGTGGAGCTTGCCAGCCTGGCCTGCAGCCAGCCTGGTGTCCCACTGGGGGCAGTCTGAGGAGCTAGGATGGCAGCCGTGGGCACCTCTGGCCTCCCAACTCCCCCACAGCTGAGAATGTCCTGGGTGTCCTGTTTGCTCACTCTCCAGCCAGTGGGGCCCAGTCAGGACCTTCTTCTCAGTTCCCCTTCTCAGCAGTGTCCCAGAGGCCCACTAAGTGGCCCTGGAGAGCAGGAGGGAGATGCTGAAGGGCACATGGGCATCCTGAACTTGCCTGGAATCTTGTCCCATCTCACCCTTTATCTGATGACAGCCAGCTCTGCTCAGAATCCCCCCTCCCCACCTGTTCCTCAGTCTGCCACTGTAGTAAGGTTTTGGGAACAGGTCCAGCCCAGCAGGATGGAGGCTAAGTCCAGCTGGGGAGGCAGCTGGACTCTTCAGTCTTTTCGGCTCCTCTCCTCCTCCTTTAACTTCCTTACAATTCCTTAATTTTTTTTTTCTTTTTTTGGAGACAGGGTCTCACTGTGACCCAGGCTGGAGTGCAGTGGTACCATCACGGCTCATTGTAGCCTTGTCCGCCTGGGCTCAGGTGTCCTCCCACCTCAACCTCCTGAGTAGCTGGGACTACAGGCATGTGCCACCACACCCAGCTAATTTATTTTGTATTTTTTGTAGAGACGGAGTTTCACCATGTTGCCCAGGCTGGTCTTCAACTCCTGGACTCAAGCAATCCACCCACCTCAGCCTATCAAAATGCTGCAGTTACAGGCATTTAATTGTGCCCGGCCTCTTAAACATGTTTGTTGTTGTTGTTGTTGTTTTTCTGAGACAGAGTTTTCATCTTGTTGCCCAGGCTGGAGTGCAATGGTGCGATCTCGGCTAACTGCAGTCTGCCTCCTGGGTTCTAGCCATCCTCCTGCCTCAGCCTCCAGAGTAGCTGGGATGACAGGCATGCACCACCATACCTGGCTAATTTTGTATTTTTAGTAGAGATGGGGCTTCACCATGTTGGCCAGGCTGGTGTTGAACTCCTGAACTCAGGTGATCCACCCACCTTGGTCTCCCAAAGTGCTGGGATTACAGGCATGAGCCACCAGGCCTGGCCAAACATCTTTAATCCCTTAAATACAAATGGATCCTCGCGGTACATTCTAGGCCTCTGGCTCTTTGCACACAGTCTGGTGGGGGTGATTTTACCACTCCCCAGAGCCCCTGTCTTACCCATGGCGAATCTTAAGCCCAGCTTCCTCTCCTGAGCACCAGAACCCCAATATTCCAGTGATCTCCTCGTGACCGACCCAGACTCGCAGACTCCACATAGTTAAAGCAAGCCCATTATCCTCCTCTGGATCCTCAGTTCAGTGAATGGGTCCACCTCCCACCCATTCTCCCAGGCCATAAACCCAACAGTCAACCTTGTCTCCTCTCTCTCCTCCAGACCCCACATCCTATTAATTCTTCCTTCTAAATACCTGTTCCCTGTCTGCCCCTTCTCTCCAGCTTCACTCTACTTTCAGGTAAGATCAACACTTCTTCCACCCAGTCACTAACTTCTACCCACTAGCCTCCAGCTATGCAAACCCAAAGGCCTACAGATCTTTTACTTGGTTTAGGGGACTCAAACGGCATAAGCAGCCCATTCTGACATGTTTGAGAAATCTTTCATTAGATGTCTTAGGGCCAGTGTGGTGGCTCATGCTTGTAATCCCAGCCATTTGGGAGGCTGAGGCAAGAAGACTGCTTGAGCCCAGGAGTTCAAGACCAGCCTGGGTAACATAGTAGACCCCTGTAGTCCCAAGCTGTTTAGGAGGTTGAGGTGGGATGATCACTTAGCCCAGGAGTTTGAGGCTGCAGTGAGCTATGATGGCACAACTGCACTCCAGCCTAGGCAACGGAGCAAGACCAAGAAGAAGAAGAAAGAAGAAAGAAGACAGAAGAAAGAAGAAGGAGGAGGAGGAGGAAAGAAGAGAAGGAGGAGGAAGAGGAGGGAGGAGGAAGAGAATAAGAAGATTATTTCCAGAAAGTAACATTTTAAAAATCAGGCAGTCAACAAGAATCACAACTAAATAAGGCTGGGCTCGGTGGCTCACGCCTAATCCCAACACTTTGGGAGGCCGAGGAGGGCAGATCACTTGAGCTCAGGAGTTTGAGACCAGCCTGGTCAACATGGTGAAATCCCATCTCTACCAAAAATACAAAAAATTAGCCAGGGGTAGTGGTGTGTGCTTGTGGTCCCAGCTACTCGGGAGGCTGAGATGGGAGGACTGCCTGAGCCTGGGAGGCAGAGGTTTTGGTGAGCTGAGATTGCACCACTGCACTCCAGCCTGGGTGACAGAATGAGACCGTGTCTCAAAAATAAAAATAAATTTTAAAAAATCACAACTAAATAAAATATCTGCCTTTAAAAATAAACTTGCTTTTCAGACCCTTATAACATTGAAATTGTCCAAGAGTTTTTTATTGTACAACAACTAACACCATTTTGCAAGAGGCTACAAATAATATTTAAAATAATGTATTACAGCCGGGCACGGTGGCTCACACCTGTAATTCCAGCACTTTGGGAGGCCAAGGTGGGTGAATCACCTGAGGTTAAGAGTTCAAGACCAGCCTGACCAACATAGAGAAACCCCATCTCTAATAAAAACACAAAATTAGCCAGATGTGGTGGCAGGCACCTGTAATCCCAGCTACTCGGGAGGCTGAGGCAGGAGAATCACTTGAACCTGGAAGGCAGAGGTTGTGGTGAGCCAAGATCATATTGCACTCCAGCCTGGGCAACAAGAGCAAAACTCTGTCTCAAAAAAAAAAAAGTATTACGTTATTTTAAAAAGCCACTTGCCTCTAGCATAACACTCAACAACAACTTATATAACACAAGCATCTCAAATCTTCAATCCCTT
Source organism: Cacajao melanocephalus (assembly GCA_963573385.1). Lineage (NCBI taxonomy): Eukaryota > Metazoa > Chordata > Mammalia > Primates > Pitheciidae > Cacajao > Cacajao melanocephalus. Next base: position 112,485 of record CAUYLG010058836.1, read on the forward strand.
CAAAAGAAGCCAAAATCTAAGTTTTAGATGAAATTTCATAACTTTTTTTTTTTTTTGAGATGGAGTTTCACTCTTGTTGCCCAGGCTGGAGTGCAATGGCATGGTCTCAGCTCACCGCAACCTCCACCTCCCAGGTTCAAGCAATTATCCTGCCTCAGCCTCCCGAGTAGCTGGGACTACAGGCAAGCGCCACCATGCCCAGCTAATTTTTGTATTTTTACTAGAGATGGGGTTTCACCATGTTGGCTAGGATGGTCTCGATCTCTTGACCTCATGGCCCACCCGCCTCAGCCTCCCAAAGTGCTGGGATTACAGGCGTGAGCCATCCACCCAGCCCCAAAATTTCATAACTTTTAAATGTTGACAATCAGTCCGGGTGCAGTGACTCATGCCTGTAATTCCAGCACTTTCGGAGGCCAAGGTGAGTGGATCATCTGAGGTCAAGCGTTTGAGACCAGCCTGGCCAACATGGCAAAACCCTATCTCTACTAAAAATACAAAAATTAGCTGGGCTACTCTGAAGGCTGAGGCATGAGAATCATTTGAATCTGGGAGGCGGAGGTTGCAGCCAGCCAAGATCATGGCACTGCACTCCAGCCTGGGTGACAGAGAAAGGCTCAGTTTCAAAAAAAAAAAAAAAAACTTGGCAATCAATTTTTTTTTGAGATGGAGTTTTACTCTTGTCACCCAGGCTGCAGTGCAGTGGCACGATCTTGGTTCACTGCAACCTCTGCCTTCCAGGTTCAAGCCATTCTTCACCTCAGCCTCCTGAGTAGCTGGGATTACAGGCACCCATCACCACACCCGGCGAATTTTTTGTAGTTTTAGTAGAGACAGGGTTTCATTATGTTGGCCAGACTGGTCTCAAACTCCTGACCTCCGGTGATCCATCCACCTTGGCCTCCCAAAGTGCAGGGAGTACAGGCGTGAGCCATCACACCTGGCTGGCAATCAATTTTTTTTATATCTTTAAAACCACCATTCAGGCCTCCAATTAGCAACTTTGGGCTCCTCTAGTCCATGCTCCACTCCTGAAATGGCCTTTTGTAATAATAAGAATAAAAATAATTTTTAAAATTCTACGTTTAACAAATGCTTAATAGTTGCAGACATAGTTCCAAGTGCTTCACACAGAATTTAATCCAACACTCCGGGAAGTAGTGGAGCTACCTCCACTCATAATCCAACACGCCTCAGCTGAGGCCGGGAAAGGTTAAGGAATTTGCCCAAGTTACACAGCTAGTCAGTGGAGGAGACAGGATTCCAACCCAGCAGCCTGATGGTGTACACAGCCACGAATTGTGAAGGTTCTTGAGATCAGGGACTATGTTTTTGTGCATAAACTCTTGCCACAGCTCGGTAACTGATGGATGCATGAATGAGTGGATGCGTGAATGAATGAAAGCCAACGAAGATCGAGTCTTCTCTGCCTGGTTAATACCTCCCTGAAAGCCAGGGGCCCTGCTCCAGCACCAGACGCCAAGAGCGCGCGCCAGAGGTCGCAGAGGCTCAGCGGGGAGCGGGGCTCACACAATGCAGGTGCCGGCTGCTCCCTCCCTTCCGCCGCTTTGAGGCTTTAGGACGACCTCAGCGCTGCTTCCTGCCCTCGGCCTGGGGCCTGAGACGTCCGGCTGCCGATCCCCACCTCTGCCCGCTCCAAGCCACAGGCCTATGTTGTTGGGGAGGATGGGAGGGGGAAGAAGCGCCCCTTGCTAGGCATGGAACATCTGGCCAAGTCCGGGGCTGAGGACTGGTGTCCAGTCCCTGGTCCACCTCCCGGCTGTGTGACGAGCCACATCTTCCAACTGTGCTGTAATGGATTTGTTGCTTCCTAGTCCAGCTCCTCCTTCCTCCTGGACACACAGGGTGTCAGAGTAGACCTGCACTCAGAACCGCTTTGAATTCGGCACCCCCATCCCAAATATAATAACAGTAATAGCTTCGACATCATGGAACACCTTCTAGGTGATAGAAACGCCCAGCTAAGAGTTTTGCATGGATGATCCTATTTAATCTTCACCACAGCCAGGCATGATGAGTAGGATTCTCCCTATTTTACAGGATAGGAGACAAGATCAGATTGGTTTAGGTGCCTTTCTCAGGTCACACAGTTAGGAATGGCACAGCCCAGATGTGTCTGACTCCAGTGTCTTGCTTGTTCCTGGGCGTTCTGTGTGGCGGCTGCAATACTTAGGCCCAGGGAATCGAGTCAGGTCTGAGGATATGAACCCTGGGTGGGGGGGCTTACCTGCCCTTCATGAAGCTCCCTTTCTGATGGGGGAACACGTTCTAGGGCTAGATAATATAGAACCTCATTTCGTTGCTAGGCAGACAGAAAGGGATGCCTGAGCACTTAAGTATAGATGGATTTCAGGTGGGTGGAACAGTTGTGCGAAGCTGGAGACTGGGTGGGAACCTCCAGGCCACATTCCTGCAACAGTACAACAATACTCCCACAATGCCCCCAACAACTGCCTGCTAAAATGGGATGCTCCCTCCACAGGGATATCTCTGACTGTGTCTGTGTTGGCAAGACCTCTGGAAAAGCCCATGTCCTCCCTCTAACACCTGATGTGGGTATGCCTAAGCAGCAATGTCCTTGCAAATGTTTAACAACCTGGAAGGTGGGCGGCAGGAGGTGGGGAACCTTGATTTGTAGCATTTGTGGGTTTTCATGAAATAAATAATCTGCCATGACCAATTGCAAGCAACCAAAGTCGAAGTTTGGCCGGGCACTGTGGCTCATGCCTGTAATCCCAGCTACCTGGGAGGCTGAGGCAAGAGAATTGCTTGAACCCAGGAAGCAGAGGTTGCAGTGAGCCAAGATCACACCACGGCACTCCAGCCTGGGCAACAAGAGCAAAACTCCATCTAAAAAAAAAAAAACAAAAAAAGGCTGGGCGAGGTGGCTCACACCTGTAATTCCAGCACTTTGTGAGGCCAAGGCAGGCGGGTCACAAGGTTAGGAGTTCGAGACCAGCCTGGTCAATGTGGTGAAACCCTGTCTCTACTAAAAATACAAAAATTAGCAGGACGTGGTGGCATACACCTGTGGTCCCAGCTACTCGGGAAGCTGAGGCAGGAGAATCTCTTGAACCTGGGAGGCAGAGGTTGCAGTGAGCCAATATTGCGCCACTGCACTCCAGCCTGGGCAACAGAACGAGACTGTCTCAAAAAAAAAAAAAAAAAAAAAAAAGCCAGGAGCGGTGGTTTACACCTGTAATCCCAGCACTTTGGGAGGCCAAAGTGATTGGATCACCTGAGGTCGGGAGTTCGAGCCATCCTGATCAACATAGAGGACACCCTGTCTCTACTAAAAATACAAAATTAGTTGGGCGTTGCTGTGGGCTCTTGTAATCCCAACTACTGGAGAGGCTAAGGCAGGAGAATCCCTTGAACCCCGGAGGCGGAGGTTGCAGTGAGCTGAGATCTCACCATTGCACTCCAGCCTGGGCAATAAGAGCAAAACTCTGGCTGGGCATGGTGGCTCACGCCTGTAATTCAAGCACTTTGGAGGCCAAGGCAGGAGGATCACCTGAGGTCAGGAGTTCAAGACCAGCCTGACCAACATGGTGAAATCCCATCTTTTAAAAAAAAAAGCAAAATTCCATCTCAAAAAAACAAAAACAAAAACAAAATACCATGACGTTGAAGTTGGACAGTAACACACCACTATATAGTACTTTCACCATAACTGATACAACAGGTAGATAATAGCTAAATATAGTAAAATAATTAGGGACTGATGGGTTTGGAGTCTTTTTATCATTTTTATTTTCTTTATTTATTTTTGAGAAACGGTCGACCACAGCCTCAACTTCCCAGGCTCAAGCGATCCTCCCACCTCAGCCTGCTGAGTAGCTGGGACTACAGGCACTCACCACTATGCCCAGCTGATTTTTTTTTTTTTTTTTTTTTGAGATGGAGTCTTGCTTTGTCACCCAGGCTGGAGTGCAGTGGCATGATCTCTGCTCACCACAACCTCTGTCTCCTGGGTTCATGCAATTCTCCTGCCTCAGGCTCCAGAGTAGCTGGGATTACAGGTGTGAGCCACCACGCCTGACTAATTTTTTGTATTTTTAGTAGACACAGCGTTTCACCATGTTGTTCAGGCTGGTCTCAAACTCCTGCCTTTGTGATCCGCCCACCTCAGCCTCCAAAAGTGCTGGGATTACAGGTGTGAGCCACCGCGCCCGGCCATGCCTAGCTGATTTTTGTATTTTTTGTAGAGATGAAGTTTCACCCTGTTGCCCAGGTTGGTCTCAAACTCCTGGGCTCAAGTCATCTGCCCACCTTGACCTCCCAAAGTGCTGAGATTATAGGTATAAGCCACCATGCCCACCAAAATAGTTTACTTAAATGTAAATTTATAGTTTAATTTTTACTTTATTTATTTAGTACCCTAATCCCATGACACATTATAATTATTTTCTTTTTTTAAAAAATTGAGACATGGTCTTGCTCTGTTCTCCCAGGCTGGAGTGCAGTGGTACAATCATAGCTCACTGCATCCTGGACCCTCCAGGCTCAAGTGATGCTTCTACCTAAGACTTCCAATTAGCCGGGACTAGAGGTGCATACCACCATGCCTGGCAAATTTTTTAATTTTTTTGTGGAGACAGGTCTCCCTATGTTGCCTAGAATGGTCTCAAACTAGGCTCAAGTAAACCTCCCACCTCGGCCTCCCAAGGTGCTAGGATTACAGGTGTAAACCACCATGTCCAGCTATAATTTAATACTGTAATTTAATATTTAATGATCAAGTTTAACAACCAGCTCTTAAGATTCCTGAAAATGCAACAGTCAACCCTCACCAAGCTGATACAAGCCAGTTCCAGCACAGCACTGAACCTAGATCACTCGGTCCTGGGGCTTTCAGCCGCTTCTGTTTCCTCCAGCCTCAGGGCTCCCACGCATCTAGCCTGGGTTTCCCTCACCATCTCTCTAGCCTAGGTTTCCCTCTAGTGGACAGAAGAGTTATTTCCAGGTGATTCTCTTGCTCCACCTGCCCAGAGCTCAGTACCCTAAGAAAGGTGCAGAGGAAGTTTGTCATCACTCCTCCTTAAGACCTTAAGGGGCTGCTCTGCCTATGGGGTAGCCATTCTTTTATTCGTTTACCTTCTTGATAAACTTGCTTTCACTTAAAAAAAAAAAAGTTCCTTAAGGAGGGTACATACAGTCTCACAATTGCCCTCAAGCGCAAGATACTTAGTGTTATGTCCCCATGAGGGGCAGTGCCAGGAGGGCCCCCTTGGACTTTAGTTATTATCACAATCTCCGGAGCTGCTCAGAAAACACATTTCATCCTCTGTGTGGCAGCTCAGGCTGGCTATATCAGTCCTTCAGGTTTGGGGAACACTCTGCCCACTCCCCACCCCGCAATCAACTCTAAGAAGATAAACTGGAAGACTCGGTTTGTGTTAGGAGTTAGGCTCTCACCCAATCCATAGCCCACTTGGGAAACACTGGTGGAGACCATTCATGTGTTGAGCACAGATGAAACCATGGTGTCTGTTAGATGCAGATCTGGGGCTCAGGACGCCGCATCCTGCATTACACTTCTCCCAGAAGTGACCTTTCCAAAGCACAGATCTATCTGTCACTCTTCTGTTCACAAGCCTCCTACGATTCTCCAGTGCTTTCAGCTTTAGTCCAAGCTCCATAGCCAGGCTTTCAGGGCCTTGACTGGGACCTCACCCAGACTGTGTACCTTAAATGTCCAAAGAAGAGAAGAAAACTGGCATTTTTGGAATTCTCTTCTGTGCCAGGCATTGTGCTAAAACTTTGCAAACAGTTTAATTTAATTCTCCAATAATGCTCCTAAATAGGAAAAACCACTCTACAGATAAGAAAACTAAGGGTCAGTACAAGCCTGCACAGCATGACACTGCTTCAAACAGAGAAGTTTTTCCTTCAACCCGCTTCTCTTTATTTATTTTTATTTTTTTGAGACAGAGTTTTGCTCTTGTTGCCCAGGCTTGAGTGCAATGTTGAAATCTTGGCTCACTGCAACCTCCACCTCCCAGGTTCAAGCAATTCTTCTGCCTCAGCCTCTCGAGTAGCTAGGATTATAGGTGCCCACCACCACACCCAGCTAATTTTTGTATTTCTAGTAAAGACGGGGTTTCACCATGCTGGCCAGGCTGGTCTCGAACTTCTAACCTCAGGTAATCTGCCCGTCTCGGCCTCCCAAAGTGCTGGGATTACAGGCGTGAGCCACCACACCCAGCCTGTTCTTGAAAGCTGCTCTTTTCTCTCTAAGCCTGGCTCTTTCCCCAGGTTGGCTGTAGAGGGAGATGCAAGGTCTCCTGAACCCCTTTTTCATTGAACTTAAAGCAAGGCTATATTCCCTAGGGTTCTAAGGAAAGGACAGCTTTGCAGTGAAACCCAAGCCAAGGTAACAGAGCCACAGATATAGGATAAGAAACCAGATTTTTTTTTTTTTGAGACAGAGTCTTGCTCTGTTGCCAGACTGGAGTGCAGTGGTGCAATCTTGGCTCACTGCAACCTCCACCTCCTGGATTCAAGTGATTCTTCCGTCTCAGCCTCCCGAGTAGCTGGGACCACAGGCACGTGCCACCACACCTGGATAATTTTTTTTTTATTTTTAGTAGAGATGCGGTTTCACCATGTTGGCCAGGATGGTCTCGATCTCTTGACCTCATGGTCCACCTGCCTTGGCCTCCCAAAGTGCTGGGATTACAGGCATGAGCCACCTTGCCCGGCCAAGAAACCAAATTTTAAATCTGGTTAAATTATTCTGGGGCCGGCTCCAGAGCCCTTCCTCTTCCTACCTCCTCGCTCCCTAAATCTTTTTTCTACTCCTCTCCCATCTTCACCTCTTTACTTCCACTAAAATCCTAGACATCTTATAGATCAGATCAAATTTCCCTCCTCCAGAAAGCCCTCTCAGACCACCTGGCTCAGGAATCTGCCTAATGAAAGTAAGAATTGTTGGCCAGGCGCCGTGGCTCATGCCTGTAATCCCAACACTTTGGGAGGCCAAGGAGGGGTGGATCACCAGTTCAGGAGTTCAAGACCAGCCTCACCAAGATGGTGAAATCCCATCTCTACTAAAAATACAAAAATTCGCCGGGAGTGGTGGCAGGTGCCTATAATTCCAGCTACTGGGGAGGCTGAGGCTGAGGCAGGGAATTGCTTGAACCCGGGAGGTGGAGGTTGTGGTGAGCCGAGATTATGCCACTGCACTCCAGCCTGGGCAACAGAGTGAGACTCCATCTCAAAAAAAAAAAAAGTAAGAATTGTTGCAGTTTAAAAGGAAGAAAAGGCCGGGCGCAGTGGCTCATGACTATAATCTCAGCACTTTGGGAGGCCAAGGCAGGTGGATCACGAGGTCAGGAGATTGAGACCATCCTGGCCAACATGGTGAAACCTGGTCTCTACTAAAAATACAAAAATTAGCCAGGCACGGTGGAGAATCACTTGAACTCGGAGGCAGAGGTTGCAGTGAGCTGAGATCACACCACTGCACTTAAGCCTGGGTGACAGAGTGAGACTCTATTCCCAGAAAAAATAAATAAACAAATAAATAAATAAATGGAAGAACAGCCCAGACACAGTGGCTCATGCCTGCAATTCCAGAATTTTGGAAGGCTGAGACAAGTGGATCATTTGAGTCCAGAAGTTCAATATCAGCCTGGCCAACATGGTGAAACCCTGCCTCTACTAAAAATACAAAAATTAGCCGGGGTGGTTCCCGGTGCCTATAGTCCCGCCTACTTGGGAGGTTGAGGTAGGAAGAGGGCTTGAGCCTGAGAGGTAGAGGTTGCAATGAGCTGAGACTGCACCACTGCACTCCAGCCTGGGTGTCAGAGCAAAACCCTATCTCAATCAATCAATAAATTGAAGAACAAATTCCTGGCTAAATATGAAGATTGTTCACATGTGTTTATATCCACTCCTTCCTGAAATTCCACTAAAATGACAGCAAGTGGATTAGAAAAAAAATTTTTTTTTAATTTACAAGCACACAATAACACACACACACATACACACGCACACGAGAGCAACACTGAGTATGGTGACTCCCACCTATAATCCCAGCACTTTGAAAGGCCAAGGTAGGCAGATCACCTGAGGTCAGGAGTTCAAGACCAGCCTGACCAACATGGTAAAACCCCATCTCTACTAAAAATACAAAAAGTTAGCCAGGTGTGGTGGTGGGCACCTGTAATCGCAACTACTCGAGAGGCTGAGGCAGGAGAATTGCTTACCCGAGAGGCAGAGGCTGCAGTGAGCTGAGATGGTGCCCAGCCTGGGTGACAGAATAAGACTCTGTCTCAAAAAAAAAAAAGAAGAAGAGCAATAATAATAAAATAATAAAGCAAAAAAGACGAAAGTGAAAAGACAACCCACAGCACAGAATGGGAGAAAATATTTGCAAACTATGTATCTGATAAGAGTCTCTGATAACCAGTTTTATCCCCACTGACAGTTCTTGAGTGGCTTTTAAAAATATGTAAATTTTTAAAATTTTATAAAAAGATTCTAGCATCCAGACTATGTAATAAATTCTTACAACAAAACAACAAAAAGACAACTCAGTTAAAAAATTGGCCAAGTGGCCAGGTGTGGTAGCTCACACCTATAATCCTAGCACTTTGGGAGGCCCAGGCAGGAGGATCCTTTGAGGCCAAGAGTTTAAGACCAGTCTGAGCAACATAGAGAGACCTCCTTCCTACAAAAGATCAAAAGATTAGCTGGGGCCAGGCACAGTGACTCACACCTGTAATCCCAACACTTTCGAAGGCCAGGCCAGGTAGATCATTTGAGGTCAGCAGTTGGAGACCAGTTTGGCCCACATGGTGAGACCCCAGTCTCTACTAAAAACACAAAAATTAGCCGGGTGTGGTGGTATGCACCTGTAATCCCAGCTACTCGGGAGACTGAAGTAAGAGAATCACTTGAACCCAGGAGGCAGAGGTTTCAGTGAGCCAAGATTGAGTCACTGCACTCCAGCCTGGGTGACAGAGTCAGACTCCATATCAAAAAAAAAGGAGTCAAACTTCCAATCCTCTTTTTTTCTTTTTTCTGAGATGGAGTCTTACTCTGTCGCCCAGGCTAGAGTGCAGTGGTGTGATCTTGGCTCACTGCAACCTCTGCCTCCCCGGTTCAAGCAATTCTCCTGTCTCAGCCTCCCGAATAGCTGGGATTACAGGCACGCACCACCACACCTGGCTAATTTTTGTATTCTTAGTAGAGACAGGGTTTCACCATGTTGGCCAGGCTGGTCTCAAACTCTTGACCTCACGATTCATTCGCCTCAGCTTCCCAAAGTGCTGTGATCACAGGCGTGAGCCGCCGCACCTGGCCTATTTTTGTATTCTTTTGTAGAAATGGGGTTTCACCATGTTACACATGCTGGTCTCGAACTCCTGGGCTCAAGCAATTTGCCCACCTTGACCTACCAAAGTGTTGGGATTACAGGCAAGAGCCACTGCACCCCGCCTGAATTGCACACTTTAAATGGTTAAAATGTTAAATTTTATGGCATGTTAATTTTCCCTCAATTTTAAAAAAAAGAAAACAAGGAAGAGGATACAACAGTAATTGGCAGATATCTACAAACCTTGTGAAGCTTGAAAGCAGACAGATAAGGGCTGGCTGATTTAGCAAAAGGTCAGGAGTTCGAGACCAGCCTGGCCAACATGGTGAAACCCTGTCTCTGCTGAAAAATAAGAAAATTAGAATTAGCTGGGTGTGATGGTGGGCGCCTGTAATCCCAGGTACTCTGGAGGCTGAGGCAGGAGAATAGCTTAAACCCGAGAGATGGAGTTTGCAGAGCTGAGATCACAACATTGCACTCCAGCCTAGGCAACAAGAGTGAAACTAACCACCCCCCCCAAAAAAAGGAAAGAAAATAGGAAAATAGAAAGATGCACTGGTACTGACAATTGAGGAGTCCCCTGCTAGGTACCTGCCTAAAACCCTTTAATGGAGCTCTGTAATTAATAGCCCCACACATACATATAGAGCTTTCAATCAGCTTTTAATGTCTGATTGTTTTGTTTTCTTTAATTTGGGGTCTCATTATATTGCCCAGGCTGATCTTGAACTCCTGGACCCAAGCAATCCTCCTGCCTCAGCCTCCCAAATATCTGGGATTACATATACACACAACCATACCTGACTCTACTCTGTAATATACATAAACATTTATACCAAGGATTATTGGATATTTGACGAAAGCCTCTAATGAAACACACAAAGCAAAGTAAACAAGGGAGAAGTCAGAGAAAATAGAGAAAACAGAGAGCAGGAAATACTTTCAAAATTTATAATAAATATGAAAACTAGTATTAATAGCCTCAGAGGCAGGAGAATCACTTGAACCCAGGAGGCAGAGGTTGAAGTGAGCAGAGATCATGCCATTGCACTCCAGCCTGGGTGACATAGCAAGACTCTGTCCCAAAAAAATTAAAATAAAAAATAAAAAGTTTTTTAAAAAGTCTCAGAGGAAAATGGGAAAAAGATTATGTCCATGGAAAAAGGACAGGAAGCTCCAAAAAGGGAACATTTAGGGAATAACGAGAAAAAGAGCTCTTAAAAATTAAAAACTATCAGTCAAAAAATGTTTAAGTCGATAAAAGGATTGGAAGTTGAGAACATGAATAAAAGGACTGGACGTTTGGCTGGGTGTAGTGGCTCACATTTATAATCCACCTGTAATCCCAGCACTTTGGGAGGGCGATGCGGGTGGATCACAAGTCACGAGATCAAGACCACCCTGGCCAACAGGGTGAAAACCCGTCTCTACTAAAAATACAAAAATTAACCAGGTGTGGTGGCATGCACCTGTAATCCCAGCTACTCGGGAGGCTGAGGCAGGAAAATTGCTTGAACCTGGGAGGCGGAAGTTGCAGTGAGCCGAGATCCCACCACTGCACTCCAGCCTGGGCGACAGAGAGAGACTTTGTCTCAAAAAAAAAAAAAAAGGATGGGAAGTTTGACTCCTAGGAAGTCGAACAGAACACATAAAGGTAGAGATGAGAGAAAAGAAAAGACAAAACATGAGTTTCAGAGAGCAAGAAGGGAATAAATGGAGGAGAGGAATTTTTCAAATAAATAATTACAGAGTGAATTGGTTTCCAGATCAAAAGGCTTAGGGCAGCTCGGCGGGGTGGCTTACGCCTGTAATCCCAGCACTCTGGGAGGCCAAGGCAAGCAGATCACTTGAAGTCAGGAGTTTGAGACCAGCCTGGCCAACATGGCAAAACTCCGTCTCTACTAAAAATAAAAAATTAGCCAGTTGTGGTGGTGGGTGCCTGTAATTCCAGCTACCTGGGAGGCTGAGGTGGGAGAATTGCTTGAACCCAGGAGCTAGAAGTTGCAGTGAGCAGAGATTGCACCACTGCACTCCAGCCTTGGTGACAGAGCAAGACTCTGCCTCAATTTTTAAATAAACAAAACTAGGCCTGGTGTGGTGGCTCATACCTGTAACCCCAGCACCTGGGGAGGCTGAGGTGGGAGGCTCACGAGGTCAAGATATCGAGACCATCCTGGCCAACATGGCGAAACCCTGTCTCTACTAAAAATACAAAAGTTAGCTGGGCATGGTGGAGGGTACCTGTAGTCCTAGCTACTAGGGAGTCTGAGGCAGGAGAATTGCTTGAACCCAGGAGGCAGAGGTTGCAGTGAGCTAAGATTACACCACTGCACTCCAGCCTGGCAACAGAGATCTGGAGTTAGGCCAAACTTCACAGGTGAATGGCACAGTCTCCACAAGACTGCCCTCACTTCAGAAACCAGTTATTCATAGTAGCTCAGGGTTTCCCAGGCCACCCACACTTTTGACCAGCTGACTACAAATCTGGGGGTTCCCACTACCCATTCAGGTTCAATAATTCCATAGAACACCAAACTCAGGAAAGCACTATACTTATAGTTACAGTTTTATAATAGCAAAAGCAATACAAATCAGGACCAAGCAAAAGAAGAGACACAAAAGGCAAGGTCTTGGAGGAACCCAAATTCGAAGCTTCCAGTGTCCTCTTCCCACAAAGTCAGGATGTATCATCCTCTGGCATATTGATGTGTAACAATACACACAGACTATTATTAACCAGAAAAGCTCACCAGAGCTTCAATGTCCAGAGTTTTTATTGAAGGTTCATTATGTAGGCACGATTGACTGAATCACTGTCCACACGATTGAACTCAGTCTCCAGCACTCTTCCCCTGCCCAGAGGTCAGAATGATTATCAAGTGGCTCAGAGCCCCAACATTCTAATCACATGTTTTGCCTTTCTGGCATGGACAGCCCCTATCATGAGTCATCTTAAACTATCTAGGTTTCCCCCATGGGTTACCTTATTAGCTTAAGCTATCAGGGCCCACCAAAAATAACAGACACCCCTATTGCCCAGGAAATTCCAGAGATTTAGAGGCTACCTCCAAGGAACTGGGGAGAAAGGCCAATAAATTCTTTATTACAACAGACCCACACCAAGGCACATCACTGAAAACATTTAAAATGCCAGGGACAAAGAATATATCCTAAAAGCTTCCAGAGAAACAGGTCACATACAAAGATTTGTAGATGAAATGATATCAGTCTTCTCAATAGCAATACTGGTTGCTAAGAAACAGAAAAGCAGTACCTTTAAAATTCTCAGGGGAAATTATTTTCTAATCTAATATTCTATAGCCAGCCAAACCATCAACCAAAGGGTGTACTAAAGATAATCTCAGAAACACAGAGTCTCAAACATTTCACTTCCCAAGTACCTTTTCTCAAAGCATGTGCTGGAAGATGTGCTCCACCAAAGTGAGGAAGTAAAATGAGAAAGAGGAAGAAATGAGCTCGAGAAAACAGGGGATGCGACACAGGAGAGAAGCAGAGGGAATTTCCAAGATGATGGTAAAGGGAAGTCACAGGATGACGATTATGAAGCAGGCCAAGAGATCAATAAGTTCAGACTGGAATAGGAAGACAAAGGGCTCCAACCAAGGTGATTCCTAGAAAAATAATGTAACTAAGAGAGTGATTACTTAGTGAGTTGGACCATATGGAGTAATCTTTGTAGCTCTAGTGGGAATGTGTAGGGTTAAATTCATAATAGATACGTAGAAATCTAAGCAAAAGAAAAACTGAGACACTCTAACACTGAAAAAAATATTGTATAAGAAAGGAATTGTAGGCTGGATGCAAAGGCTTAGGCCTGTAATCCCAGCATTTTGAGAGGCCCAGACAGGAGGAACATGTGAGCCCAGGAGTTCAAGATCAGTTTGGGCAACACAGTGAGACCCTGTATCTACAAAAAAAATGTTTAGCCAGGTGTGATGGTGTGCACCTGCAGTCCTAGCTACTAGGGAGGCTAAGGTGAGAGGATCACTTGAGCCCAGCAGGTTGTGGCTACAGTGAGCCAAAATGGTGCCACTGCACTCAAGCCTGGGCAACAGAAACCCTGTCTCAAAAAAAGAAAAAGAAAGGAAATTTAGGCTAGCTTTGGGAGCTTTGCCTATGTGAGTTAGCCCTGCTCTGCAAGGGGCAACTAAAAAAGAACAGAAAAGAAAAAGGGCTGGGGACAGTGGCTCATGTGACTGTAATCCCAGCACTTTGGGAGGCCGAGGCAGGCAGATCACCTGAAGTCAGGAGTTTGAGACCAGCCTGGCCAACATGGTGAAACCCCATCTCTACTAAAAATACAAAAATTAGCCAGCCATGGTGGCACACACCTGTAGTCCCAGCTACTCGGTAGGCTGAGGTAGGAGAATCGCTTGAACTTGGAAGGCGGAAGTTGCAGTGAACCAAGATCAAACCACTGCGCTCCAGCCTAGAAGACAGAGTGAGACTCCATCTCAAAAAAAAAGGAAAAAAATGTAGTTGTAGTATACCATACAGTTAAAACACGGTGGATATTAAATATTTATTTATTGAAAAGTTTAACTACAATTTTATTGGTAGAGTAAGGGAAAACCAAATATAAGGGCATGGGAAGGGAAATTTATAAGAGCTATATCTTCTCCTGTTGTAGGATGCCAACAGAAATTTTTTTTAAAAATTGACACATGGAATCCCTAATTTAAAAAAAAAAAAAAAGAGGCTGGGTGCAGTGGCTCACACCTATAATCCCAGCACTTTGGGAGGCCGAGGCAGGTGAATCACGAGGTCAGGAATTCGAGACCAGCCTGACAAACATGGTGAAACCCCACCTCTACTAAAAATACAAGCCTGTAATCCCAGCTACTTGGGAGGCTGAGGCTGGAAAATCACTTGAACCCGGGAGGTGGCGGTTGCAGTGAGCAGAGATTGCACCACTGCACTCCCAGCCAGGGGGACAGAGCAAGACTCTGTCTCAAAAAAAAAAAAAAGAAAGACAGAAAGAAAAAAAATGTAAGGAACAAAAAAATAGCTAAACCAATAGTTGCCTTTGGGGAGCGGGAATCAGGTGACGGCAAGACAGAAGATGGCCTTCTTTTTAACTTTGCCATATGCCTAGTTGATTTTTTTTAAATTATTACATGTATTGTGATTAAAAACGTGTTTTAGCAAAAATAAAGAAAATAGAATATTGCAGAAAAATGGAAGGTCCCTGGGGTGGCATTTGTTACCTTAGTGAATTCATCACCATCCTGGGTCAAGCTTAGAAATCAGAGTTGGTTGCCCTAAAAGCAGCAGCATCTCTATAGAACAGACACACATTAACCAGGCTCATGAGACTGATATTTCAAATCAGATGCCAATTCATTAATTTATAAGAGGAAGCAGGGCTTTGAAGCAGACTGGATCTTCCTGTTCAATGATGAGTGCATTCTCTCTCTGTGGACTGATCTACATAGGAAGCAGAATGGTTTTTAGAGGGTTGCTTGCTGATCCAGAGCATGAGTGAGGTAGGGGGTGAACTGGGTGGCTTCAAAGAATGATACTTCCATCTCCCCTGTTCCTGGACCAGCATCTTTGTCCCCAGAGAATGGACACTGCTGGTGATTGTCTTGGCAACTCTCCTTGATCTCTGGCTTCCTTGGCTGCCCAGACCCTCCTGACTGGCACCCTCTTTCTTTAGCTGTATTAATACTTTTAACCAGGTTGTAGTCTAGACTGCGCCTGAGAGTTATTCTGTCTCTGAAAGGTATAGTTTGGTTCTGTGTCCCCACCCAAATCTCATTTCAAATTGTAATCCCCACATGTCCAAGGAGAAACCTGGTAGGAGGTGATTGGATCATGGGGGCAGTTTCCCCTACGCTGTTCTTGTGATAGTGAGTGAATTCTCATGAGACCCGATGGTTTTATAAACGGCAGTTTTTCCTACACTCACACACTTTCCTGCTGCCTTGTGAAGAAGGTGTTTGCTTCTCCTTCCCTTTCTGCCACCATTGTAAGTTTCCTGAGGCCTTCCCAGCCATGAGGAACTAAGAGTCAATTAAACCTCTGTTGTTTATAAATAACCCAGTCTCATGTATTTATTTATAGCAGTGTGAAAGCAGACTAATACAATTGACGTATCTCTAAAGCATTAGAGGTGGGGTGTGGTGGCTCACATCTATAATTCTAGCACTTTGAGAATCCAAGGCAGGAGGATCACTTGGGCCCAGGGGTTTGAGACCCCATCTCTACAAAAAATTAGCTGGATATGGTGACACATGCCTCCATTGGTCCCAGCTACTCAGGAGGCTGACATGGAAGGATCCCTGGAGCCCAGGAAGTCAAGGCTGCAGTGAGCCATGACTGCACCACTGCATTCCAGTCTGGGCAACAGAGTGAGACTCTATGTCAAAAAATAAACAACAACAAAATAGGGAGGCCGAGGCAGGCAGATCACTTGAGGTCAGGAGTTCGAGACCAGCCTAGCCAACATGGTGAAACCCCATCTCTACTAAAAATACAAAAAATTAGCTGGGAGTGGTGGTGAGCGCCTGTAATCCCATCTACTTGGGAAGCTGAGGCAGGAGAATCACTTGAACCAGGGAGGCGGAGGTTGCAGTGAGCTAAGATTGTGCCACTGCCCCCCAGCCTGGGCAACAGAATGAGAGCGAGACTTTGTCTTTAAAAAAAAAAATTCGCAAAAACTAAAGCATTAGAGTTTTGTGTTCAATCACATACTTAGCACCCATGATGTGCCAGGCTGTGTTCTAAAGCCCTGGGGTACAGCAGTGAATAAGACTGACATTTGTCTGCCCTCATTGAGTTAACAGTCTGATGAGGAAGACATTAAACAAACAAAAGTATGCAAAATGAAGAAGCAGCCTAACTCTCAGAAGACAACCTAATTTCCTTTTTCCTACTTCTTGAGGAAGGGCAGCACCTCCTGGTTACCCGCAGATATCATCTACAATGAAACCATGGGAGGAGCTGCAGGGTAGGGGCTCTAGTCTAGGTAAAGAAGGCCCATTCTCTGAACATAAATTCCCAGCCTCCTGTGAGGTCTATACCACCAGTTCTTCCAATGAAGTCATTTTCTGCTTACATTTGTCTAAAGTTGGTTTCTGTTATTTGCAACCAATAACCCAGACTAGTACGGCAACCACCTTAGACATCTGCCAACCAGAGAAAAGTCACCAAAAGGCGGTCCAATGCCTGTGCCTCAGGGCTGCAATGAAACCTGGAACCCTTCTGATCTGTGGCTTCCGTTTAGCACAAAGCAGGGCACACAAGCTGTCTCAATGAAATCTGGTTGGCTGAGTCCCTCAGTAAGTCAGTTAGTTCACAAACGTCTGCCAGAAGCTGTTCTAGGTGCAGAAATCACAAAGCAAGTAGGAGCAGGTTTCTGCCTGCGTGGATGTCCCACATGCAGCCCAGACGCAACATATTTAAAACGGAAGGCTGACTTTTTCCCCGCCTTCTCTCCCAACCTGTATAACAACTCATATCTGTGTCCCATGCTCCAACCACACTGAACTGCTTGCCCTTCTCACTTCTGTCTGCCAACAGTGAGTAGTTCGGTGTTCTTAGACCACAGGGGTGTGAGGGAAAGAGACAGACAGCAGGCAGTCAGGCTGAGGTAGACAGACACCAGACCTTGATGCCAGGTGGAGGAATCTAGATGTATTGGCTGCTATCCCAAGTTACTCTCCTCTGTCCTAAATCTCAGACTGGCCATATAGTTTAACTTTTTCTCTTTCACCAAAGGTCATCTGTGTAGAAGATGACACAAAGGGGGACCCAGCACAGTGGCTCATGCCTGTAATCCCTGCACTTGGGGAGGCCAAGGAGGGAGGATCGCTTGAGCCCAAGAGTTTGAGGCTGCAGTGAGTCATGATCCAGCCACCGCACTCCAGCCTCAACGCTGAGTGAAACCCTGCCTCTTAAAAATATATATTAAAAATTTAAAAAGAAAATGATACAAAGGGGTTATCTATCATCTTGGCCAGTGATGCAGGGCAAAACTCCAAATGACTTGGTCCTGCAGTATTTACCAGACTCCAAATCCTCATTCTCCTTTCTCTACTGTACAGCTCCTACAGTGTTTTGTGTGAGAAGAGAGGGGAGGGCGGAGGGTCTCTGCCCTGGTTTTGCCCTGGGAAAAACTCCTCCTCACTTCTGCTCCCCAGGGGCCTAAGCCAGCTCCCTCTGCCTCTCCTCCTGGCCCAGGCCCCTTCCCTAGATGCTCTATTTCCCTAAATCCTCACAACCCTATGAGGTAAGCATTATCATTCCTTCATTTTACAGATGAAACTGAGACTCAGAAAGGTTACGTTTCAGGCTTATCTAAAGCTCAGAATCTTCGCTTCACTTCGCTGCCGTCCAGGCTTGGGCGACCGAGCTCAAGAAATGGGCCGACGGGTGACCAGGCGGACGCCGGGGCCAACCCAAGTTCAGGGCTGAGGGCCGCCAGGTGGCGCGTTTCCCTCCTCCTCCCCCGCGGCGGCTCGGGCGCACCTGAACCCAGCGGGGCGCGCCAGGGAAAGTAGGAGCGCAGGGTGGGGCGGGGAGTAGCCCTAATTCGCCAGCTCGGAGTGGGCAAGGAGCACGGTTTAGCCCAGCTGGCTGGGACCGCCAGCGCCTCGCTAGAGTCACGCCTCCACCAGGCGGCCCCTGGGCCGCATCAGCCCGCCTCTTGTTTGCGCTCCCCAGCGTGCAATTTATCTGGGGGCCTACCGGGGATAGAATGGAGCGGGCGAGCCTTGCCAGGAGGTGGGGCCGGCCCCACCTGTCGACTGCCCGGAGTGGGCAGGGAGGGGGCGGGGTTTGTCCCATAGGGCCCGCCCCCCAGTCCCCGGGTCCCAGGCGCGCGACGAGATATAAGGCTCAGGAAACAATGCGCCTGCAGCTCGCGCTCCCGCGCCGATCCCGAGAGCGTCCCGGCCGCCGTGCGCGAGCGAGGGAGGGGGCGCGCGCGGGGGGGGCGCGCTCGTGAGTGCGGGCCGCGCGCTCGGCGGCGCGCATGTGCGTGTGTGCGGGCTGCCGGGCTGCCCCGAGCCGGCGGGGAGCCGGTCCGACCGCTCCAGGTGGCGGGCGGCGGGAGCGAGGTGAGGCTGCGGGTGGCCCGGGCACGGGCGCGGGTCCCGCGGTGCGGGCTGGCTGCAGGCTGCCTTCTGGGCACGGCGCGCCCCCGCCCGGCCCTGCCGGGCCCTGGGAGCTGCGCTCCGGGCGGCGCTGGCAAAGTTTGCTTTGAACTCGCTGCCCGCAGCCGGGTCCGCGCGCTGCGAGCGTCTTCCCCGGCCACTCTGACCCGGCGCCCGGCTTCCCTGGACGCGAGGACTGGGCGCAGGCTGCAAGCCGGTGGGGTTGGGGAGGAACAAGAGCCTGGCAGCCGGCTGTGCCGAGGGACCCGGGGACGCTTCCTTCGCCCTGCCGGCACCCGGTCAGCACGTACCCCCTTCCCTCCCGCAGGGAGCGGACATGGACTACGACTCGTACCAGCACTATTTCTACGACTATGACTGCGGGGAGGATTTCTACCGCTCCACGGCCCCCAGCGAGGACATCTGGAAGAAATTCGAGCTGGTGCCATCGCCCCCCACGTCGCCGCCCTGGGGCTTGGGTCCCGGCGCAGGGGACCCGGCCACTGGGATTGGTCACCCCGAGACGTGGCCCGGAGGGTGCGCCGGAGACGAAGCGGAATCCCGGGGCCACTCGAAAGGTTGGGGCAGGAACTACGCCTCCATCATCCGCCGTGACTGCATGTGGAGTGGCTTCTCGGCCCGAGAGCGGCTGGAGAGAGCGGTGAGCGACAGGCTCGCCGCTGGCGCGCCCCGGGGAAACCTGCCGAAGGCATCCGCCACCCCGGACTGCACTCCCAGCCTCGAAGCCGGCAACCCGGCGCCCGCCGCCCCCGGTCCCCTGGGCGAACCCAAGACCCAGACCTGCTCCGGGTCCGAGAGCCCAAGCGACTCGGGTAAGGACCTCCCCGAGCCATCCAAGAGGTGGCCACCCCATGGGTGGCCAAACTCTGCCCCTGCCTGAGGTCAGGCACTGGCTCTTCTCAAGTCCTTGGGCCATCTCCCCCTCTCTTTGGCTGAAGCTGCCCGTGTAGCCCCCAACAGTGTCTGTCTGGCACGTGGGTGTGTTGGTAAACAATTTGATGAAGTGGCGTGGGAGCCAGCGTCCTTTTGATGATGATTGGAGCCCCACGGGACCAGGGTTATGTGGTGAGGGTTGGCACTTAGAGAGGACAATACTGGGGTTGGACTGTAAGGGATTTCTGTCTTAAGGAGTGTGGAAGGGGGTCCCTTAAGAGTCACTCCAAACCTGAAGTTTTTTTCCTGCTGCCTCTTTCCCTGGGAAACTCACACTCCCCTAGGGTGAGAAGAAGCCGAGAGCCTTTTGTGCAAAGCCAAAGCCTTCATCCTTTTAATAAAAACCTAGGTCTCCAGTTGGCTTTACTTTAAAATGCCAATAATGAATGCCCTCTTCTTGTGCCTCCCCACCACCACTTACCACTTGTGCATCGGTGAGACAGGGCGGGAGGAATGAACACTCCCCATTAAGAGATGGAAAAACTGAGGCTTAGAGATAGAAAATCACTATAAGTCAGTTCCAGCTTTCTGCCATCTAGCCAGCCCCGCTTCCCCAGTGCTCCATTCCAACCAGGCACCTCTTCCTTGATGTTTAGGTCTTTGTGGTAGCTTATCTTAGAAGCATTACACCTTGCCTTGCTGTTTGTCCTGAGATGGAAAAGTGTCCTGCCCGCTCCCTCTCAATACAGCTCTAGCTTCAGCTGCTCCCTTGCATTCCACAAATATTCACTGGCTTCTACTTTGTGGCAACCTGTGGGCTAGGTTCTGGGGTCAAGGCCATAGAGCTCCAGGCACTCCTCTCCCATCCTTGATGCAAGTGCAAACCTCGCTGAGGGCAGACTGGGGCATCCTGTGCCACCAGACTACATTGTACTTATTCCAGCATCTTAGACATCCGCATGAGACGTACTGGAGAGGGTACTTTTGTAGAGTGTAGGCTAGTGACACATAAATCAGGACCAAGGAAACTCACTGTAGCCTTTAAGAATAACTTTTACATGACCATTTGATAGGGAACCGAGGGATGTGGTATGGAAGTTGTCATACACTTGAGAGGAAAAATAGGATAACAAGAAAAATTAAAAGTCTTTTTTCTTTCCCGGTCCACTGGTTTAAGGTCGTTTTTAACCGGCTTACTTTCTACACCAAGAGTTTATGTTTGTTTAATGGCTGGAAAGGGAATCTTGAGATAAAAAACCCAATAAAGATGTATCTCTACAACGGCTGGTGGAGTGGTAGAATGGAAAGGGCATTGTTTTTGGAAGTTTCGACATTTTAGTTTGAGATTCAGAACATTACAAAGGTG
Organism: Cacajao melanocephalus; assembly: GCA_963573385.1. Lineage (NCBI taxonomy): Eukaryota > Metazoa > Chordata > Mammalia > Primates > Pitheciidae > Cacajao > Cacajao melanocephalus. Next base: position 133,210 of record CAUYLG010058836.1, read on the forward strand.
ATGTGTGGACTTGGCTTATCTGGGCCTCAATTTCCCCATTTGCACACGATGGGGTTGGACTTGATTATTCTGCTGAAGACGTTTCCTTGTCTGGGTAGAGCAAGACACTACTCTCTGAAAGGGAGAGTGGTGTCTTAAATTATTTCTTCCTTAGAATCTTCTGAGCCACGAGGCTTACCACTGAAAATTAAAGGTTTGGGATGTAGGGAAGCCTGCTGAATCATTTTCTGACCTACCCTTTAACCTGAACCTGTTTGTGAGCTCCTGGTTCACTCACAGGCCACATGGCCCGGAACAAAATGCAACAGATTGCAAACAATGAGGCGCGGGGTGGGGAAACTGATTGGCAGTAGACCTCAGCCAATAGGGGCTAGGGGCTGGGTAAGCCAGCATTCCAAACCCAGCATAATCAGCCAATCATGGGCTTTGGGGCCAGGAGGGCTGAATGGTCAGGTTTTATTAATGGAGAAATAATGCAATTGTCCACACAATGGAAGCCGTCCTGACAAAGGGGCTCAAGCTTCCTGATATGCAAAGAAGCTGATAACGGAGCTCTTCTGTTGTCAGGCCGAGATGCATTAAAGTGGACTTCTGTGTGGAGGCTGCAAAACGTGTGGAGCAGGAGGAGAGTTTTCTCCCAATTGCCCTTCTCCTGGTTAGGTTAACCTAAGAGACCTTCAAGCCAGTGAATTAAATTAAGGGCATTTCCAGGTGTCTCCAGGTCCATGGTGTTTTGGGCCCCGTATCTGGGGCATTCTGCTGCCCAGTCTCTGCCTCTGGTGCAGGTAGTTTGGAAATGGTTGCTTGTACCTTTGTGAAGTTCCTGCAGTCTCGCCAACCTATGATTACAAATCTAACCTTCTGGTCCAGGGAAGGAGGTGGGACAGGCGACCTATAAATGACGGATGACTTTGGAAATCCATTGAACCCAGGAGCAAAATGCTCCTTAGGGAAACCCTTTCCCTCCCCTCTGCGGGTGAAGAGGGATGGCTTGTAGCCCTCCCTTCTCTGAATCTTCAGCTGAAAGGAATGGCAGAATAGAGAGGTGGGGGAATAATAGGATTTATAACTTGTGAAAAGTAACAATTCACCAAGTGCAGGCTGTGCTGGGCAGGAACAAAGGGCAGCTCTGCCCACAGACCCCTCATTTACAAGTCTGATGGGGCATGAAAGAGCCCGACTGGGGAAGATCTTTATAGCTAAACTCTGTCCCAGGCCGGTAGCTCTTTCTCTCCATCCCCTCCGTGGGGGAAGGGAGAGCCTTTGCAGACTGTGGGCTGTTGGCTTGGGTCTGCCTTTTGTTCTTATCTAAGCCTTGCTGTGCAAAAGGAAATTGGAGAATATTTTCCTTCTTGATAATGTCCCCTCCTTTCCTTCACTGTCCCCTTACCCCATTACAAATGAGTCCACTTTCTGTTCACCTCAATTTGTTTATATCTAAATTGGAAAAATGTCACCTATCTTCCCAAGCCCCAACATAGACAGCTAAAGCTGTAGGGTCTATGTTTGTGTTTCTCATGGGATGTGTTTCTTCTCTTGATCTCTTTTCTGGGACAGAGAATGAAGAAATCGATGTTGTGACAGTAGAGAAGAGGCAGTCTCTGGCTATTCGGAAGCCAGTCACCATCACAGTGCGAGCAGACCCTCTGGATCCCTGCATGAAGCACTTCCATATCTCCATCCATCAGCAACAGCACAACTATGCTGCCCGTTTTCCTCCAGAAAGCTGCTCCCAAGAAGAGGCTCCAGAGGGGGGTCCCCAAGAAGAGGCTCTGGAGAGAGATGCTCCAGGGGGAAAGGAAGATGAGGAGGATGAAGAGATTGTGAGCCCCCCACCTGTAGAAAGTGAGGCTACCCAGTCCTGCCACCCCAAACCTGTCAGTTCTGATACTGAGGATGTGACCAAGAGGAAGAACCACAACTTCCTGGAGCGCAAGAGGCGGAATGACCTGCGTTCACGGTTCTTGGCCCTGAGGGACCAGGTGCCCACCCTGGCCAGCTGCTCTAAGGCCCCTAAAGTAGTGATCCTAAGCAAGGCCTTGGAATACTTGCAAGCCCTTGTGGGGGCTGAGAAGAGGATGGCTACAGAGAAAAGGCAGCTCCGATGCCGGCAGCAGCAATTGCAGAAAAGAATTGCATACCTCAGTGGCTACTAACTAACCAAAAAGCCTCATTGTTCTGTCTTACAAAGACACAAGTTTATTTTTTAACCTCCCTCTCCCCTTTAGTAATTTGCACATTTTGGTTATGGTGAGACAGTCTGGACAGTAGATCCCAGAATGCATTGCAGCCGGTGCACACACAATAAAGGCTTGCATTCTTGGAAACCTTGAAACCCAGCTCTCCCTCTTCCCTGACTCATGGGAGTGCTGTATGTTCTCTGGCGCCTTTGGCTTCCCAGCAGGCAGCTGACTGAGGAGCCTTGGGGTCTGCCTAGCTCACTAGCTCCGAAGAAAAGGCTGACAGATGCTATGCAACAGGTGGTAGATATTGTCAGGGGCTCCAGCCTGCATGAAATCTCACACTCTGCATGAGCTTTAGGCCAGGAAAGGATGCTCCCAACTGGTGTCTCTGGGGTGACGCAAGGACAGCTGGGCCTGGATGCTCTCCCTGAGGCTCCTTTTTCCAGAAGACACTTGAGCTGTCTTAGGTGACGAGAAGCTCGCAGACTTGATTAACATGGACCATTACCTCACTGTCAGACACTTTACAGTAGCCAAGGAGTTGGAAACCTTTAATATATATATAATGATGTTAGCTGACCCCTTTCCTCCCCCTCTAAATGCTGCGACCCTGGGAACATTTAAAGAGCTTGGCCTCTAGATTCTTTGAGTCAGAGCCCTCTGGGCCCTCTCCTCTAAGGGAGGGACCTTTCTTTCCTCACAAAGGACTTTTTTGTTTCATTATGCCTTTGTTATGCAATGGGCTCTACAGCACCCTTTCCCACAGGTCAGAAATATTTCCCCAAGACATAGGGAAATGGGTCCTAGCCTGGGGCCTGGGGAAAGCCTGGAGTCCTGGCTCGTGAACTTGATCCCTGCCCACGTGTTTTCAGAGGGGCACTTGAGGCCCAGTCTTGTCTCGAGGCAGGTGTAAGACATCTCAGAGGGAGAACTGTACTGCTTCCTCTTCCCGCCTGCTTCTCATTTCAGTCATTGACCAGCAAGTTTGAAGTTCTGGAACCATGCAAATCTGTCCTGTCCTTCTTATGCAACTCCAAGGAGGTTGCTGGCTCTGCAGCCACCCTTGGGCCCCGGCCAGCCTGCCATGAATCAGATCTCTTTCCCAGAATCTGGGCCTTTCTGAAGTTTTGGGGAGAGCCGTTCTGGATCCAGTGCTCCAGAAGGTGGACTTGCTTCTGGTGGATTTTAAAGGAGCCCCCAGGAGATACGCTTAGCCAACCATGATGAATCCATCATGGTTGCCTCAGCTGGACTTGGCAGCTCCAAGTGGAATCCAGGTGCAGCCTCCAGTCTGAGAAAGTCACTCAACCTAGCAGTTGTTATGTGGGTAACCACAGGAATCTCTAGGCCTGTCTTGGAAGAAGGACCAGCAGCCCCTCCAGAACTCTGCCCAGGACAGCAGGTGCCTCCTGGCTCTGGGTTTGGAAGTTGGGGTGGGTAAGGGGTGGTAAGTACTATATGTGGCTCTGGAAAACCAGTTGCTACTTCCAAATCTATTGTCCATAATGGTTTCTTTCTGAGGTTGCTTCTTGGCCTCAAAGGACCCCAGGGGATGTTTGGAAATAGCCTCTCTACCCTTCTGGAGCATGGTTTACAAAAGCCAGCTGACTTTGGAACTGCCTATGGAGAACAGTTTGGGTGTAGGTTACTGATGTCTCACCTGGATAGCTTGTGTTTTATAAGCTGCTGTTGGGTATCACACTGGGGGGAGTCTTTTTTTTTTTTAATATTGTATTTTTGTATGCCTTTTGCAAAGTGGTGTTAACTGTTTTTGTACAAGAAAAAAACTCTTGGGCAATTCCCCTGTTGCAAGGGTCTGATTTATTTTGAAAGGCAAGTTCACCTGAAATTTTGTATTTAGTTGTGATTACTGATTGCCTGATTTTAAAATGTTGCCTTCTGGGACATCTTCTAATAAAAGATTTCTCAAACATGTCAGAGTGGGGACAGCTTATGCCACCTGAGTCCTCCTGAACCACGGAAAACTATTTCAGGGTAGCCACAAGTGATCCAGAGGGCTGCCTTTCCCTAACCATGTTGCTAACCTGGTCATTCCACTCTGGGTTCCTGAAATGCCATTTCAGACATGTCGAAACAACGTAGGCTCAGTACTCAGTGAACACAGAATTCTCTTGTGAATTGCAAAGAGTGCTGAATTTGTACTTTAGAAGGCTTGAAGTCCTGGCTTCACCACTTCTGCAGCCTTTAGCGTTATCTTTCTGAGTCCTAGTTTCCTTATTGGTAAAATGGGGATAAATGCTACTTCACTGGGTTTTTTGCAGGTATTAAATGAAGTGGTAGACTTTAAACTGCTTTCTAAACTGTAAAGCCTTATACTCTTTAGGATGGTATTATTCTTATCTTAGTGGTATGATGACCTTCTGCAAGATATCTTTTAAATTTTTTTCTGAGAATTTGTGTTGCAATGTACTTTTTTCTTACAGAAAGATAGTTTTAAAATTCTTTTTCCTGGCTGGGTGCAGTGGCTCACGCCTGTAATCCCAGCACTTTGGGAGGCCAAGGCAGGCAGACTGCTTGAGCTCAGGAGTTCAAGACCAGCCTGGGCAACATGGCAAAAACTCATGTCTACAAAAAAATACAAACATTATCCATGCATGGTGGCACATGCCTGTAGTCCCAACCACTTGGGAGGCTGAGGTGGGAGGATGGCTTGAGCCCGGGAGGCAGAGGTTGCAGTGAGCCGAGATCACACCACTGCACTCCAGCCTGGGCAACAGAGTCAGATTCCGTCTCAAAAAAAAAAATTCTTCCTCCCTTAATTAATGAAAGAAAGTTTAAGCTTCATTTCCCTCCCATAGTTCTCATAAACTTGCTGTAAATGCAAGAGAGGAATTCAGTAATAGCTGTTCCTCATAGGGCACTGCTTATGTCTGAACACTTTGCCATATCAACCATGTGTCAGGGCTACAGATGAGGAAACTGAGGTTCTAAGAGTAAACAAAGCTATGCAAATTCACAAGCTTGTAAGTAAGTTGTGATTTGAAACCAGCTCTGCCTATTCCAGAGCAAGAGGTCTTAGCCACTACATTATGATGATCAGCTTGTTGGTTAGCATGGGGTATGTGGAGGAGGTAAACATGGAATTCCATCATTTAACTGCTTGTTGGAACTCTCTCTCTTTGGGGCTACTGTGCCTGCCACTTATTGGGATGAAACAGAGCAAATGTCCCACCAGCAACTCTGAGGCATATATGTGCTGGGTGGGATAGTCTTGCTGCAAAAAAGCCCGCTCTGGGGCTGAAAAGAAAACAGTTGCTGTTCAGGGTGGCCATGAGCATCATGGTGAAAGAAGGCAGCTTTGGCTTTGCCTCCACTAACTCCTCCTTACAGATGGGACTTGGGTTAGTATTGCCCACCTGGATTCTTATGGAGCCTCAGTAGGGTCAAAAAGCTGCTCTTAATTCCTCACATTTACAAAATGACCCTCTTGTGACCTTCCAACCTGGTAAATAAGCAATATCTGTCTGATGGTACTGGAGCCCAGAGAGTTTTCTTGCTCAAAGTCACATAGCAAAATCAGGATCCCACGCCCAGTTTTCTATCAGGTAAGCTTTTTCCACTTGTCCCCCACTGCACAAAGGTAACAAACTCAGGACCTAAGAAGCTGTTTGGTAAAACTGACGTGGATTATTAGAACTATTTTCTTAAAACTCCCAGTGTATTTATCTTCCTTTTTTGAGGCCACTGGTCAAGAGTCTGGTTTGTAGGACACACCTCCCTTTACTGACCTTGAAATAATTCAATAAAAAATTCTGAGAGCACTTAGTACAATAGTATGGACCCATGGGTACAGGCATGAATGTTAGTAGCTTTGCGTATCTTAATTCTTACAATAACCTGGAGAGCAGGGTGCTGTCAGCCCCATTTCACAGATAAGCCAACTGAAGATCGGACACATTTGAGTCGTTTGTCTAAGCCCACACAGCTAGTACCAGCTGCCTGACTCCAAGCTTCAGCTCTTTTTGAGTCAACTCTGCTGAGAGAGAAGTGGGAATAAAGCCATCTCCTGGGGGAAGGGAGGGTGTTTCTGGAATGCGAAGTATTTTAAGCTCCTTCCTAGCTCATTTCTACAGACTCCTACCTCTATCTTTGTCTGAAAATAGCCAGGAGTTTATTCCTGGATTTCAGAAGACAATTTCTACGTATTAGGTTTGCTTCTGAATAATGCACCTAAGGGATCACACTCCCAACTCCGAATGTTGACGATACGGGGTGACCCAGAAGCCACACTTGGTGCAAAGAGAGGAGGACATTGTCTCTGTCAAATAATAAAAGGCTAAAGTGTATGCTTAACTTCTGCTTCTGTTGGCAGTTATTTTGGGGAACCGAGACAGGTTGAACTATCTTAGATGTGCTGAATTTGTCTACAGTGCTCCTGAGGTCAGGATATTCCAGAATATTCATTTTAAAAGGGGAAAAAGAGGATGGGGATGGCTTTGTTGATCTGTGATAACTGATAGGAGGGAGTGTGAGAGAGGTTCCTTTTTAAAGATAAGATAACTAGCTGGGAGATGACTGATGACCGGGTGACTGGGAAGGGGGAAGGAGGAGGTGTCTAAATGTGTCAGCTAGATTCTGTTGATTGGTGTGTGGGCATTTCTACCGTAAGCCCAGTGGGCGGCTTTTGTTAATGTCTGTTTATTTACACTCCAGCCAAAGGGAGCAACTGTATTAATGTTACCATTCTCTTGGCAAGGAAATGTAAATATTTAAAAAAGAAAATAATCAGGTGTGTTATTAAATGATTAGGCTCAGTACCAGGGGTCCAGTAGGTGCTCAGCAAATAATGGATTGCCGTTAAACTTGTGGGATGCAGTATGATTAACTGGTCACCCACACCCAACAGGTCTCAGTTCCAAATCTTGGCCTTGCATTTTCTTGACCTTGGGCAAGGTATTAACCTCTCCTAACCCTCGTTTTCTTATCTATAAAATAAGTAGAAATAGTAGCATGTGCTTCATTGGTCATCAGAGCAATAGTAAGTGCTCAGTAAATGATTAGTATTATTTAAACCATGTTAACTAGCCACACTTGGAATACAGATTAGTCATATTTGAAAGGTGACAGAAGGAATTGGTAAAATAAGAAAACTTCTCAGAGTGCACATATTGATGCTTCAAGAGGTGGTTAATTATCAGGGAAGGAATAGCCAGGTTTGGGGATCTTATGATAAGCAGAGGAGGAGGGAGGGCAAAGATTGGAGCCTCAGACTGGCTCACAGCATCCACAGCCCATGGCCAGCAGAGATTGTGCATCAGCAAAGCCATTACACATACAAACCCTCTACTTTTCCTTACTGGGCATCGTGGTGCCTTTATACTGAGCTAGAGTCAACTGACTCCATTCAGTCATTAATGCCTATCTTGTTAAGATAGTAATTCTCAAATCTGAGTGTGTCTTAAGAATCTACCCACCCTAAGTCTGGGCCAGGAATCTGCATTGCTAACAAGCAAGCAGGGAGGTGAATTCCTAAGGCCACACTTAGAAAAACATTGGCATAAGGGGTTGGAGCCCAGGTTTCGCAAAGATAAAAAGTATTAACAGAAGGTGGTATAGATGCCATAGTATAATGGTTAAGAACAACGACTTGGGGCCAGGCAGTCGCTGATGCCTGTAATCCCAGCACTTTGGGAGACTGAGGTGGGAGGATCACTTGGGTTCAGGAGTTTGAGGCCAGCCTGGGCAATGTAGCAAAATCCCATTTCTACTAAGAAATTAAAAAAAAAAAAAAAAAAAAAAAGCTGGCACGAAGGCTGACACTGAGGTGGGAGGATCACTTGAGCCCAGGAGTTTGAGGAGGCTGCAGTGAGGGAGACTGCCCGATTATAGAATCGGGCCACTTCACTTCACTCCAGCCTGAGCCCCTATCTCTAAACAACAACAACAAACAAGGACTTGGGGTTACTACCTGTATGATATTGAGCAAATCACTCAACCTCTGTGAGTCCTACAAGTATCCTTCTTCTGTTAAATGGAGATAATAATGATATCTATGTCACAGGACTGTTGTGAAGATTAAAGGAGTTGTTACATGGAAAGTGCTTAGAACAGTGCCACCTACGTAGTGAGAGCAACATGTTTGCAATGATAGATGAAGCTATGGTTCCTTCCTTCTGGAAGTTTATAAGCATGGAAACATAATCAGAAAACATTCTGGTCTGAAGAAATAATAATAAAAAGATCACAAACATGATCACAAAACAAGGCAATATGTGTCTCAAAGAAGTGCTATGAGCCTCAGAAGGGGAAGAGAACATTTTGTTTCGAGACATCGTGAAAGTTTTGTTGGAAATTGTGACATTAACCAGAACTAGAAGTACAGGTAGTATCTGGCTAAGTGAAAAGAAGGATGTTCTAGGCTAAGAGAATAGCTTTGGGAAAGAGCAGTTAAAAAGGTTGTGTCAAATCTGGTCTGATTTGCTGGCTGGGTAGTCTCATTTTTACAAATTAAAGAGAACTGTACTAGATTTCTAAGGGGATCCTTTCAATAGCAAACAACCTCTTCTGATTCTTTGAAATAGGGAAGTCAAGGGAAGAAACTGATTGTGGTTTGGGACATGATGAAATTAAGGTGATATGGTCATCCAAAATGAAGTACCTAGCAAGTTGAAAATGTGATATTGAGGCTTTAGAAAGGGATTTAAATGGAAGATACAGGCTTAAGACTCATCAGGGTATAAATATGGCCAGGTGAAGTGGCTCATGCCTGTAATCTCAGCACTTTGGGAGGCTGAGGCAGAAGGATCACTTGAAGTCAGGAGTTCGAGACCAGGCTGGGCAACATAGTAAGACCGTGTCTTTACAAAAGATAAATAAATTAAAAAGCTGTTTTTCTTTATTTATGTATTTATTTTTGAGACAGAATCTTGTTCTGTTGCCCAGGCTGGAGTGCAGTGGCACAATCTTGGCTCACTGCAACCTCTGCCTCCCAGGTTCAAGCGATTCTCCTGCCTCAGCCTCCTGAGTAGCTGAGATTACAGGCACGTGCCATCACGCCTGGCTAATTTTTGTGGTTTTAGTAGAGATGAGGTTTCACCATGTTGGCCAAGCTGGTCTCGAACACCTGACCTCAGGTGATCCGCCCACCTCGGCATCCCAAAGTGCTGGGATTCCAGGCGTGAGCCACCACACCCAGGCCTAAAAAGCTGTTATCTTGATACTGGGGAGCTGAGGCTGGAGGATCACTTGGGGCTAGGCATTTGAGACCAGCCTGGGCAACATAGTGAGACTCTGTCTCTTTAAAAAAAAAAAAGGGGATATACAGATGATTAAGGCTCAGAATGCCAAGCTAAGAGAAAGAGAAAGGACCAGGGAAGTAAAGGAGAGAGCTCAAAAGAGCAATGAGATTAGAATTGGAAAGGACCTCTGATGGCTTTTTCCCTTTTGCATCTCCCCCACCCTAATTTTGCAGCCTTCAGGGATCCTCTGCTGGGTTGCAGGCTATCTTAGAGGGCTCTACAGGCCAGAAGTAAGCTCCCTCTGAGAACATTTTGGTGTGCTCTGGAGCAAACCCTAAAACGTAACTTTAGGTGTAACACAAGCCCTGTAACAAAGTGTGCTCTACTCTCCTCTTCATCTCACTTGCTTTGAGCAATTCTGATGCTCCCCAAAATTCAAATTTGAATTGGCCAATAGCCAATGGAAATAGTAATGTAAATAGTAATTTACTGATCTAATGTAAAATATTGTGATTACTCATAGGCACTGTACTAGGGGATGGGGATATTGCCATCCCCTCCCCAACACCAAAATTCATGTCCTTGCAGAACTGTGAAGGTGACCTTATTCAGAAATAGGGTCTTTGCAGATGTAATCAAGTTAAGATGAGGTCATACTGGATTAGGACGTGCCCAAATTCAATCACCAATGTCCCAAGAAGAGGGAAATTTGAACACAGACACACGTAGAGGGAATACATCCATGTGAAGACAGAGGGGGGGTTATGCTACTACAAAACAAGGAACAACGAAAGATTGCTGGCAACCACCAGAAGCCAGAGGAGGAAGGGAGGTATTCTTCCCTAGAGGGAAGCATGGGAGCTTGGCCCTGTGGACACCTTGATTTCAGACTTCTAGCCTCTAGAACCAGAAGAAAATAAATTTCTCTCTCTCTCTCTCTTTTTTGAGATAAAAGAG